>JASDQU011027691.1:38060-50636 GCA_032191745.1 Picea mariana | reverse complement strand
TATGTCCCTTTCCCATAATGATGATGTCATCTTATTACATGATTCCTTGATCACATGTATAGTTTAGAGTTTTGAACATATTAATGCTTTTGTTGTGATTGGTTTGTGTTGTCGTGATTGGACGACGCAAGAGCATCGTAGCAGAGCGAGGATCAACAGAGACAAGGAAAGCGTTTACAAGTAAGTATATCATTCTTCCTCTCTTGTCCATTCAACACTCTAGAACTAGGGAAAGAGTAGTATTCTGTCACGGTTTGTTCCAGATCCAGGTGGATCTGTGGAGATTGGTCTGTGTCCGCACTCACGAATTTATCCTTGAACAAGAAGACACGTATGGAATTGAACGAGAAGCTTGAGCATGCCTCTGCTGGTAGTGATGAATATTTTTTGAGTATATAGGAGTCATTTTGATATTTTGTAATGGTCGATGGTTGAGCTAAGCTCTCGTATTGTAATGTTTTAATGAAGCTCTGGTTCTCTGGTTATGTAACTTGATTTGAGACTTCTTGTTTAATGAAAGTCATCTTCTATTTCCATCTTATTTGCGTTTGATACTGAATGTTCATTATTGAAGGGTTCGCATGGATTGTGGTGACTGTGTTGTAATAGATGTTTGATTGCAATGCAGTCGTAGCGTTTTCAGTTTCCTGAAACTTCGAATTCAAGAGGATCTTGTTTTCAGAGTTTTTCCTCCTTAGGTTGCTGGAAGACCCGATGTCCAGAGAAGACCTTTACATCTTCTCCTTAATTTCTTCCTCCTACTCACCCTTACTACAACTTACTAGCTGAAGTTGATCAAGACCTCATTTGCTTGTGCATATTGCCCCAGTTTTCTAAGTTAAAATGATATTATCTTGAGTCTTCCCCATTTGACCTCTTTAAATCCATTAACCATGAAATAGAACCTGATGGGTACTGGGATTACCTCTTCCGCAATCCAGAGGTGACTTCTGGTGCTAACAGAAACAACAAAATAGCAATGGATTTCATCTTGGAAGGATTACCAGATTCAGTAAAAGATAAAGTGGGACATTGTTCATCATCCAAATAACTTTGGGATAAGATACATAATCTATACTTTAAGGAATATCATTCTATCACAGAGACAGAGCATACCAATTAGAATAAAGAAGATGCTGAAGTAGAACGAGATGAAATATGCTCTTCATGTCAGACAAATTTAGAAGAAGAAAATTGTGAAGAAGGTATAGTAAATATTGAAGCATAATTAATCAATGCTTTAAATGATATGACAAAATAAAGAAGGAAGAACAAGTCACTCAAGGAAGAATTTATTGAGCTAAAGAAGAGGTCTCAAAATCCCAACTCTGAAGAAGTCCAACAGATGATTACAAACTTAAAACTCTAGTTAAAAGAAGCTAGAAGGATTGAAGAAGAATACAAAAGTCAGTTGGAAGAAAAGTAGTTTTTGGAAGCCAAAATGGTAGCACAAATAAAGGACGCAGGGAAGAGAGAAAATATTTTGACTAGCCATCTCAAGGAAAGATCCAAGGACTTAAACAATATTGAAGCAGAAATCAGTCAAAAAGAAAGAAGACTTGAAGAAGAAATTGTCTCCTTAAAGAATCAAAGAGAAAAGAAGAAGTCATGAAGATCCAGATGATGAAGAAAACAGAATATTGTGAGAAGCTTGAAGAAGTTGTCACATTAAGAGTTAAAGTTTTTGAGCTCACCAACAACATTGAAGAGAGAGAAAACTCCACACCGCCAATAAATAAAGTTGAAGGGAAGTCTTACAGGTTTCTAGAAAGGAAGAATGAAGAGAAGGCTAAGAGTTATGCATAAGTCATCATAGGCACTATTAAGAAGGAAGAATGTGATCCCTCAAAGAATAACATTCCAAAAATGAATAAAACTCAAGAAGAAGACTACATAAGATACATATATCAAAGAAGACCCTCCACGTTCAGGTATCAAAGAAGCTTCAATCATTGTGAAGGAAACAACATAAGAGAAGATCGTGATGAGACAAGGAATGAATTCAGAAGGACGACATAATAAAGAAGATCATTCAATCCCATGTATCAAAGTTTCTTTTATGCTTATTGTTTTACTTGTAATAACTTTGGACATAAAACTATAGATTGCAGAGCTTATGGAAGAAATGGTCAAGAAAGAAATGTGTATGTGACTCCATACAATATTGAATGTAACAAATTCCATAACTATGGACACATAGCTCGTGACTATAAAAGAATGATTGATACTAACATGAAAGAGAACATTGATATCAGATATAAGAAGGTTTGGAAAATAAAACAAGAACATGTAAGGGAAGAAAAAAGGAATGAAGAAACCCCACAAGTCATACTCTTAGGATTTGCAGTAGTAAAATATCAGGAAAAATCTATAGTAAAAAAGGAAGATGTCAGATAAGGAAGGTTTGAAGAAGAAAGGAAAAATAAGAAGAACATGTGAATGAAAACAAGGTCCCAGAGATCGTACTCACAATATTTGCAACAATGCAATATCATGATGAATCTACTGGAAAAGAGGAATATGTTAGAATTTTGAAAGAGGATAAAGAGGAAGATGTCAGAATTCAGGAAGAAAATGAAAAGGATGTCAAAATTAAGGAAGAGGATGAAAATGAAAATAATGATTCTATAGACGAAGAGGAATATTACTCCACATCATAGCATACATTTTTCTGAGCCATTCGGCATGGAGACTCCCAATAAATATGAATATTGAAGAGGGGAAGTCTAAATGACAGGCTCTACAGATCAGAGAACCATCTTTCAAGTGATCTGAAGTGTTTGCATATTTTGGAAAGGTAGTTTCAGATGATAGAAGTGCATAGTGTATTGTGATAGTTTGATTGTTTGAGGATCAAATTTCATGTATCAACTGACAATTATGAAGAATATCAATGGTACACTTTTTCAGGTAGAGATTCATGATTGCATAGAGGATTCCAAACATATATTTAGACAGGGAAATATTAATACAAATTGTTGCAGACATGTAGAGTTTGATTTTGCAGAGTGAACATACAACTTGAAAAACATGAATATGTAGTGATCAGTTGTAGAAGATTCAAGGAAGTATTCATAATGGAAAAGTGAAAGATGGGTCAACATTGTGTGTAGTTGAGTAGAATATTCATGGACAATTTTATGACATATAGATAGAGATGATTTCATGAGATATTTGGAAGGTCTACTAGATAATATAGAAGACATGAGTCAAAGAAGATGCATAATAGTGGATGGAAGTATATTGATAGGTGGAATCGGTTAGTCACAAGAAGACAAGTAGTGAAAGGAACAACATAACATGGGAAGATAAATTGTCAGCAAAATCCATATCGTCAAAGAAAAATTGTTGAAAAGTATGGTCATTGATGTATAAGTAGTAAACATGTAAAACTATGAAGATTTGAAGTCAAGTAATTTTGAATGCTTTTTATATATGTCAGTGAATTACAAGAGGAAGCACCAATGGAAAAGAAACCATGGAAGAGAGGAAAGGAAGTATATAAATGATGTTTATTTCTTTGGTAGCAACAAGAGGTATTCACCTTCGAGACAACTTTTATTAGAGATGACGATGTCAAGAAGTCAAAGGAAACCATTAAACAATTCGAAGAATCCTTGAAAGAAATTAGAAGATCCCAGAAGAGAAGTCATCAACACAAAATAATAATAAAGACTAAATATAATGCTCCAGAAGTAAATTCGACCCCACAAGAAAAAAGAAAAAGTGAAAATATAATTTCCAGAAGACAAGTCGGCTCTACTTGAAGAAACACCTATTCGAACAAGACACCTTCCCAATCCAGTATAAATAAAGGTGATGCCTTCCTCATTTGTCACACACATTCACTCATCCATAGCGAAAGTCTAGTGGAGAGCAGTAGTAGCAGTTTTCATACAACAAATAAGGAAGAATGGTGCAAGACTAGTAGCAGTTGTAGTCCAGAAGGAAGAAGGGCACATGTTCGCTAGGATTTCTTCATAACCCTCGCTAGGGTTTATCTTTGTTGTTTGGGTGGTGCACTGGTGGAGCCAGATAATCTAGCACTCTGGCTAGGGTTTGTTGCAGCTATATTGTTAGGTTATCTCTTGTGAAGATAAGTACATATTGTTGGGATTCTTCTTGGATAGAGCTTTCTCATGGTTACATTTTATTGACAATGATATTCTCTCTAAATAAAAAAAATTGGGTTTTCTCCCATTGTGAAGAAGGGTTTCCCAGGCTAAATATTTGTGTCTTCTTGTACATGTTTATATTTTAGTATATGTTTATTGAATGTTAAAAGAAGATCTAAATTTCTATGGTAAATATAATGCTAACTAATTTTATAAAAATCCAACATGGGATCAGAGTTGGTTACCTTCAGAACAATCTAATCACTGGAAGGAAGATCGTGAGATTTACCACATTACTGTAATTTGTCACTGCTCAATAGATAAACCTTGTCAAGATCATTGAGAAACCTATTGGAGGACACTAAGATTAATCTTTCCATATATCAACTCACCCTAGCCTAGAGCACCTCCTGGTGGTCTTAGATTACAACTTGGTAACAATTGAAATTTATCGTTGCAGTTGCAGTTGCAGTTACAATTTCAATTGTCAGTCGCCAATTGCAGTTGCAGTTTCCAGTTTCTAGTTGTGCAAACCTTGAGATTAGAATACAATATAGATGGTGCTATGAACTTCTAGGTATGTGTTGTAAATACCANNAATTTTATTCCTATTGAAATATTATTAATGTTCTCCAAGTGATCATCAAGATTATGCAAGTCATGAACAAAAGAAATAATAAACATCAATCACACATATGATATACACAGAGGAAGATATTCATGAGGAAACCCATAAAGGGAGAAAACCTCTTCTTCTTAGAATGATAGGCAGTCTTTTATGTTATGTACATCATCTATCTTTGAGAACCAACTCAAAATGAGGCTACAACCTCTGTTTTACAAGATGCGACTTGCTGCGAGCACCAACTCTCTCGTTTCTCTAGCACCCACTAGAAGGAAGCCCCAACTCCCTAAGTGTTCCAGTACCAACTAGATGGAAGCACCAACTTCCAGTCACACAGGCACCAACCTGTATAATAGAGAACAATGGTTCTCCCTTGCACCACCCTACCACCCTAGTTTTTCTGGTTGCAACCAGATGGAAGCTACAACTTCATGTGTTCAAGAACCAACTTGAAACTATGAGGAAAACAGTCCTCCCTAGCACCACCCTACCACCCTGAAATATAAAACTTTACTTACTTGCTCTGTCTCTGATATGGTATATTACAACTCCATGTCTCCTCTTCCTTCTTCAGCTTCTATGCTCTGTTCCACTTCTGCATATTTCTTCTTCAATGATCTGCTCTTTTTCTTCCTCCACACCACACCACTCTAATAATCTTCTCTTCAGCATTTTATGCTCTGTGCTTCCTCTCCATTCTATACATTGCACCTCTGATCTCCACTTCAGGTACTACACTGCGTCTCCTCCTACCCACATCCATAAGTATTGAAAACACACGCTCTCTTCTCTATTCTACATGTCTTACTCATGCCAAGTCCTCTGCATGATCATCATTCAAACTCTTCAACTTCTCTGGCAATTATTATGAATCTATTCATCATCAGTGGTCATTATCCCAAGATTCTTTGGCTTCTCTGATAGTTATCCTGAACTTGTTCATCACTAGAGGGAATTATCCTAAGATTCTTTGGCTTCTCTGGTAGTCACAAATCTTCGTCTTCTCTGGTAGTTACAGTCAGTCATTTTTTTCTTCTTTGGCTTCTAATCCCCTTACTTCATGTGATCACTAGCTATGACCAAACACCTATTCAAAAGGCGCTTCCTGATATTGGTCTAGTGAGTGCTAGCTCCGTTTCTCGATATGACCTTGGGCGATGATCTCATGTGACCACGTGATTGCAGGCGCTTCCAAAGGTGGTTTGAATCAAACTAATTTTTTCCTTGCAATTTACCTCGAGCCTCCAGGTGTCCTTTTTCCAAAATCGCGGTTTCAATTGTGGCCCGCCTTCAACTTTTTAAAGTTCGCACATCTTCAATCCCTGCAATGCGACGGGACCATCGAGATCACAATCTTGACGGTGCTCCTGAATGGATGGTTCAGATTTGTTCTTTCATGATATGTGGATCAGATCTAACCTTCCTAAATCAACAACTATGATTTATTTCATGATCCGAGATTCGTGAGTTTCAAATATCAAGCCTTGCTTTCTTCTGTACACCAATCTTCCAGAGTCCATGATCTGTGGACACTTGTCCTTCTCAATCGACGACTCTGCCTCCACTTTGGGAATTTGACCTTTCAACCAGATCAATGGTTTTGTGGCTCCTTTCTCGATCAATAGTCGAGATCTCCCTCGGGTCTCTGGACTTCTAAAATCTCAAGTCTCAAACTTTACTTCCCCTCGAAGTATGTGTATTACTTCCACGTGTCCTCTTGGATCGGACGGTTGAGGCTTACTTTGGGTCTTTACTCGGAGTCCACGGGATTAAGCCACGTCTTTTCTAGATCAGACGACCTAGATTTACTTCAGATGATGTTACGCTTGAGATCTTCTTCAGATGATCTGATGACTACGATCTACTTTGGATGATCCGACGGTCGATAATTTGTTTCGGCTTTCTGGGTCTCCGAGCTTTGGGAATTTCAAAACTCAAACTGACGCTCTAGATCGGATGAACCAGATTCACTTTAGAAAATATGATGCTTGATATATTCTTTGAACGATCTGACGACTGCGATCTACGTTGGATGATCCGACGATCGAGAATTTATTTCGGCTTTTCGAGTCTCCAGGCTTCGGGAATTTCAAAACTCAAAATGATGCTTTGGATCAGATGGCCCAGATTCACTTTGGATGATTCGATGCTTGAGATATTCTTCGGATGATCTGATGACTGAGATCTACTTCAGATGATCCGACGGTCGAGAATTTATTTCGGCTCTCCGGTCTTTGGGTATTTCAATCCTCAACTTGAAATTCTTGAAGTGATATTTTTCTGAAGCGTAACCTCCTCATAACTTTAGATCCGAAACGAATGATGTTCGTTTGATCAAGATCTAGGATCAATAGCTCGATCTTTCTGCAATGGAGCTTTGGCTTGGATTAAATCCAACGACTCTCCATATTTTCTTATCCTATCCTTCCATTTATTTTGATCCGACGACTGATGGAAATTCAGGCGATCGAAATCTTGACCATTTTTCCCCGCTTATCCTATCCTTCCACTTATTTCGATCTGACAACTATGAAGACTCTCAAAGAAAATCCACGATCAAGGATTTGATCCTGATCACGTTTATGTACTGCGCTTTTCCTTCTGATCTTTGATCTCTGCATATTGTTTGCATCTCCTCCTGATCTTATGCTTTTCCTGTTTTCCATCGTCGCTGTTGTTCTTGCCATCAATGACAAGCACACGCTTCCTATAAAACATGCCAACAATCTCCCCCTTTGGAATTGATGGAAACCCTGAAAGGCTGCACTATTCTACTTAGACCTTCAACTGTAGCATATAGACAACACCTTTTTCTACCCCTTTGACATCAAAATCAAAGAAACAAAAGAGTGACTTTGTGCTACCCATGATCAGATATACTAGGAGCACTCTCCCCCTGATCAGATAGACTATTTAGCTTGATAACAGGGTCACACCCAACTTCTAGCGTAGATACTCAAATTGAGATTTTGCAAGTGATTTTAGTGAAGATATCAACAATTTGATCTTTGGATGGAATATAATGCAAATAAACAACAGTGTTGGTCACATGTTCCCTCAAGAAGTGATACTTGATGGGTATATGCTTGGTCTTGGAGTGAAATACATGATTCTTTGACACACTAATTGCACTAGTATTATCACAATGAATTGGAATCAGTACAATATATTTTACCTCCAAGTCTGCAAGTGTTTGAATCATCCACAATACTTGGGTAAAACAAGTGGTAGTTGCAATGTATTCAACTTCTGTAGTCGATAAGGAAATGGAACCTTACTTCTTGCTCAACCATGCTACAAGAGAATCTCCTAAGAAGAATGCACCTCCACTCATGCTTTTCCTTTCTTCCATACAGTTAGCCCAATCAACATCTGAATAGACTAATAATTGAAAATTTTGATTCCTAGGATACCATAGGCCATAGTTCATCATTCCTTTCAAATATTTGAATATTCTTTTAACAACTATCAAATGACTCAGTTTAGTGTAGAATGATACCTTCCTACCATTCCAACAACATGCATTATGTCTGGACGAGATGTTGTGATGTACAACAGGATACCTATCATATACCTATATGAACTCTGATCAACATCAAGTGAGTCATCATCCTTTCTTAGCTTGGATCTAGTGACCATAGGTGTTCTCACAGGTGTAAAATCTTCCATCTGAAACATTTTCAATATTTCTCTTAGATATTTCTCCTGAGAAAGAAATATTCCTTCAGACCTCTGAGTAATTTGCAGACCAAGAAAAAATGACGGTGCCCCTATCATAGACATTTCAAATTCAGACAGCATGACAGAAACAAACCATTGTACCAATGAAGCATTATTACTTCCAAAAATGATGTCATCTACATAGACCAACACAATGAGCAAATAATTATCCTCTGTTTTGATATATAGATTGTTGTCAACTGTTCCTCTCTTGAACCCTTTGTCTTGAATATACTTATCCAGTCTGTAGTACTAGGCATGAGGAGCTTGTTTCAACCCATATAAGGTTTTCTTCAACTTGCAGACAAAGTCAGAGTTATCTGACAGTTGGAAACCTTCTAGTTGTTCTATATAGACTTCTTCTTTTAGATCTCCATTTAGAAAACATGACATGACATCCATTTGATAAACTTTAAACTTCTTATGACAAGCATAGGCAAGAAACATTCTAATAGCTGCTAATCTTGCTACGGGCACAAACGTTTCATCAAAATCCAGTTCTTATATTTGAGCATACCCTTTGCATACCAATCTAGCCTTATTTATTACAATATTTCCTTGCTNTCTGATCCAGTTCCTCATTCATTGATTTTAACCAATTTACATATTTACTGGCTTCATTAAAGTTCTTGGGTTCCACCATGGATATGAGGGCTATATGTGATTGCTCAGTGTCTTTGATTATCCTTCTCCTAGTTTGTACACCTTTGTCTTTTTCACCAATTATCTGACTTGCAGGATGATTCTTTTGAGTAATTATGGAGGAAGGATTTGATGTTGTCTGCTGATTTGAGTCTTCCTGAGTATTTGTATCTTCATCTGACTCAGAGTCTTCTCTTTATGATTCTTGGACCTGCTCATCTTCAATTTCAACTATATCCTCTGTTGTTGATTCAACATTGCTTACATCTCGTATAGGGATTTCTTCATCAACTTTTATGCCAATACAATCAACCAATTTTTGTAGCCTCTTATTATAGCATCTGTTTCATTTACTATTTGTGGCATACCCTAAGAATATATCTTCATCAGCCCTGTCAACATATTTTCCAAGGTTTTCATTATTATTCTTTATGTATCACTTACTCCCAAAGACTTTGAAGTGTTTGATTGAAGCAGGTCTTCCATACCACAGTTCATAAGGTGTCTTGTCACAATGTGGTCTGAGGTGGGCTTTGTTTAGAATATGGAATGTTGTGTGTATTTCTTCTACCCAGTAGGTTTGACCAATGTTCTTCTCATTCATCATTGACCTGGCCATTTGCTGAACTGTTTTGTTTTGCCTCTCAACTACTCCATGTTGTTGTGGAGTTCTTGGGATTGTGTATTCTCTCTTGATCCCATGTTTATCATAGAATTCCTTGAAATCACTGGACATAAATTCTCCTCCTCTATCTGATCTTACTACCTTTAACCTGTTTCCTGTTTGATTCTCAGTTAAAGCCTTAAATATTTTAAATTTCTTAAATGCTTTAGCTTTTTCTTTGAGAAAAGAAACCCAAGTGAGTCTGGAGTAATCATCAATGATCAACATGAAGTAATTTTCCTTCCCTATGCTTTCCTGTCTTGATGGTCCACACAAATCCATATGAACTAATTGGAGTGGTTTCTCTGTTGAAGTAGAGCTCTTGGATTTAAACTGTGTCCTGGTTAGCTTTCCTACTTGGCAGGCTTTACACACAAAATCTTGTGGCTTTGATATTCTTTAAAGATATTTTACTGCCTTGAGATTTTTGAGCTTGATTAAGTGTTCAAAGTTTAGATTTCCAAGTCTCCTATGCCATAACCAACTTTCATAATGTTTTCTTATATGGCACTCTTCTCTATCTTCTTTCAGCACATATACTTTATTATCTGTCCTTATGTCTTTAGCCACCACTTGTCCTGAGTTTACAGATTTTATATTACAATCTTTGGAAGTGAACACCACTTCATATCCTCTATCACACATTTGACTTACACTGAGCAAATTATGTTTCAACCCATGTACAAGCAGAACATCCTAGGCTTTTCCTTTTCCATTACTCAAACTCACCATCCCTTTACCCTTGATTTTACCTGATTCATCATTTCGAAAGGTCACATTTCCTATTTTTCTTTTACATCCTTGTATCCGATCATGTTCTTGGAACATCCACTATCTATATACCAGGGGTCCTTTGTTTTTGAGTTGAAAGTACTAGACCACATTTTTCACTATCTTTCTTTTTCCATGTGCTGACATTTCTAGTTAGGGGTTTTATCCTTGGATGTGCTTTGTAATTCTTCAGATGGCAGTTTGTAGCTTTGTGGCCAAAGTTATGAAAATTATAGCATTCGAGCTGATTGTTGAATAGGTCAAAGTTATTGGTGCAAATTTGTCTACTCATTGGCTATTTAGTTCTATGTTGAAAATATTGTTTATTTCTTGATCTCCTCAGTTGTATGTCTCTAAATGTAATTTGACAATTTGCAATCTTATGACCAAGATTAGAGAAGTAAAAATAGTAACCATGGAATAAATTTTGGTACCTGAAGGATGGCCTTATTCTTGGCATTTGTTGCTCCATATTCTCATATCTTTGTTTTTTATTAGGGATCATCTTTTCTTTATTAGCTGTTGGTGGCAGAGTATTCACATGGTCTAATTGTCTGCTGACTTGGAACTTGATCATATTTACTGGCTCTTTGCTTTCTGGTTGTTTTCTGCTTGAACCACTTACATAGCCTAAACCAGTCTTCAACAAAGGAGATCTTTGTTTGCTCAAAATGCCATTTAGTTCTGCTGAGGATTTAATGCTTGGAAGATTTTGGATATACAATGCTTTAAACTTCTCCATCTCCTTTTTGGTTTTTACTACCTCTTCTTCCAAGGCTTCACATCTTGCCTTCTTCTCTGATAACTATCGTTTCATAATGTCCTCTATTTTGTTTGCCTCTTCTAATTCCACTTTTAGTAGGGAAAAGTCTTCATCAGGTTTTTTACTGTCTCTCTCGAACTGTATCAGCAAGTGTTTTTTCTTTTTCTTCTTAAATTTGAGTCTAGCAATTTCTTCTAGGGAATTGATCAGTTCTCCTTCCAAGTCAACCATAACTTCTTCATCATTAACATAACTTCATCTCATTTTATTATCATAATCCTATTTGGCCATAAGCATAAATTCATTAACCTTATCTTCACAAGAAGAATCATTGTCTATGTCTCCTGAAGAGTCATCATTGTTTACACATAAACTTTTCTTTTTACCAAATCTCTTGGATTTGTACTTCTCTTCACCTTCAAAGTTTTGGTCCTTCTTCTTATGTGGACACTTGGATGCAAAGTGACCTATCTTTCCATAGTTAAAACATTTGAAGGGAAACTTGCCTTGGTACTTGCCTGATCCTTTCTTTAGTCTTCTCACAAATTTTTCTTCAATTTCATGAGGCTCAGAATCCTCATTCTTATCTTCTTTAAATGATGCTTCTCTAGAGGTGGTTTTATCTTTACCTATCCTCATTTCATAAGAAGTCAGAGTTCCTAGAAGTTGATCAATAGACAAGATCTTAAGATCATTCAGTTCTTCTATTGCAAAAACTTTTGGATTAAATCTATTAGGTAGAGATCTTAAAATATTCTGAACTAAAAATGTGTCTTCAATCTTCTCACCAAGACCCTTCATGGCATTCACAAGCTCCTAAAATCTTAAGAAATATTTATTGATTGTTTCATCCTCATTCATATTTAGTTGTTCAAATTTCAATATATATGTCTGAAGTTTGGCATCTTTTACTTTCTCATTTCCTTCATAACTGCTAATGAGTTTATCCCACATCCATTTGGTAGAATCAAGATAGAATCAAGATAGAATTCAGCTTCAACAAGCCCACTTAAGATAGAATTCATTTCCTTTGCATTGAAGCTAAATTCTAACTTATCATCTTTGGAATCTATCACAACAAGTTTTATATATATAGTCTCTACAACATCCTAAACATCAGCAACTAAGGCCATAATGTATGTTCTCATTCTAACCTTCCTAAAAGAAAAACGTGTTCCATCAAACAAAGGAGGCTTATTGGTTGAAGTTCTTTCATGACTTGTCATGCTTAAGCTTACTGATCTATCTTTAGCTAAAATAAACCCGCTCTGATACC
>JASDQU011027691.1:19011-37857 GCA_032191745.1 Picea mariana | reverse complement strand
AGTTTATATTGTGATAAAAAAATTTTATGCCTATTGAAATATTATTAATATTGTCCAAGTGATCATCAAGATTATGCAAGTCATGAACAACAGAAATAATAAACATCAATCACACATATGATATACAAAGAGGAAGATATTCATGAGGAAACCCATAAAGGGAGAAAAACTCTTCTTCTTAGAATGATGGGTAGTCTTTTATGTTCTGTACATGATCTATCTTTGAGAACCAACTCAAAATGAGGCTACAACCTCTATTTTACAAGATGCAACTTGTTGAGAGAACCAACTCTCTGGTTTCTCTAGCACTCACTATAAGGAAGCACCAACTCCATGAGTGTTCCAACACCAACTGGATGGAAGCACCAACTTCCAGTAACACAAGCACCAACCTGTATAACAAAGAACAATGGTTCTCCCTTGCACCACCCTACCACCCTAGTTTTTTTGTCTACAACTAGATGGAAGTTACAACTCCCTGTGTTCAAGCTCCCACTTGAAAATCTGAGGACAACAGTCCTCCCTAGCACCACCCTACCACCCTGAAATATAAAAATTTACTTACTTTCTCTGTCTCTGATATGGTCTGTTACAAATCCATGTCTCCTCTACCTTCTTTAGCTTCTATGCTCTATTCCACTTCTACATCTTTCTGCTTCTATGATCTGCTCTTTTTCTTCCTCCACACCACACCACTCTATTCAAATTCTCTTCATCATTTTATGCTCTGTGTTGCCTCTCCATTCTATACACTGTGCCTATGATCTTTACTTCAGGTACTACACCGCATCTCCTCCTACCCACATCCATAACTATAGAAAAAAAATGCTCTCTTCTTTGTTCTGCATGTCTTACTCATGTCGAGTCCTCTACCTGATCATCATTCGAACTATTCATCTTCTCTGACTGTTATTCTGAATTTTTTCATCATCAGTGGCTGTTATCCCAAGATTCTTTGGATTCTCTGGCAGTTATCTTGAACCTGTTCATCCCTAGTGGGCATTATCCTGAGATTCTTTGGCTTCTATGACAGTCACAACTCTTCATCTTCTATGGTAGTTACAGTCAATCATTTTTGGCTTCTTTGGACTCTAAGCCCCTTCCTTCACATGACCATTGGCGATGACCAAACTCCTATTAAAAAGGCGCTTCCCGATCTCAGTCTAGTGAGCACTAGCTCCGTTTATCGATATGACCTTAGGCGATGATCTCATGTGACCATGTGATTGCAGGCATGTCTAAAGGTGGTTTAAATCAAAATAATTTTTTCCCTGCAATTTACCTTGAGCCTCCACATGTCCTTTTTAAAAAACTATGGTTTCGATTGCGGCTCGCCTTCATATTTTTAAAGTTCGAGCATCTTCAATCCCCGCAATGTGATGGTACCGTCGATCTCATGATATTGACGGTGCTCCTGAATGGATGGTTCAGATTTGTTCTTTCACGATTTGTGGATCAGATCTAACCTTCCTAAATGAACGACTGTGATTTATTTTGTGATTCAGGCTTCAGGAATTTCAAATCTGAAACACTGCTTTCTTTCGTATGCCAATCTTCCAGATTTGATGATCTGCGAACACCTATATTTCTCAATCGATGAATCTACCTCCACTTTCAGAATTTGACCTTTCAACCAGATCAACGCTTATGCAGCTCCTTTCTCGATCAACGGCTGAGATCTCCTTCAGGTCTCCGGACTTCTGAAATATCAAGTTTCAAACTTTACTTCCCCTCGAAGTATGCAGATTACTACCATGTGTCCTCTTGGATTGGAAGATTGAGGCTTACTTCGGTTCTTTACCCGGAGTCCACAGGATTACGCCACATCTTTTCTAGATTAGACGACCTAGATTTACTTCGAATGATCTGACGCATGAGATCTTCTTCAGACGATCTGACGATTGCAATCTACTTTGGATGATCCGACGGTCAAGTATTTATTTCGACTTTCTGGGTCTCCGGGCTTCAAGAATTTCAAAACTCAAACTGACGCTCTAGATGACCCAGATTCACTTTGAACGATCTGAATCTTGAGATATTCTTCAGATGATATGATGACTACTATCTACTTCGGATGATCCGATGGTCAAGAATTTATTTCAGATTTTTGGGTCTCCGGGCTTCTGGAATTTCAAAACTCAAACTGATTCTCTGGATCAGAAGGCCCAGATTCACTTCGGAAAATCCAGCGCTTGAGATATTATTTAGATGATCTCATGAAAAATATCTACTTCGGATGATCTGACAGTCAAGAACTTATTTCGGCTCTCCATCGCTCCAGGCTTCAGGTATTTCAGTTCTCAACTTGAAATTCTTGAAGTGGGATTTTTCCGAAGCGTAACCTCCTCATAATTTTAGATCCGAAATGAATGATGTTCATTTGATCAATATCTAGGATCAATAACTCAATATGTCTGTGATGCAACTTTGCCTTGGATTAAATCCAACCGCTTCCCATCTTTTCTTATCCTATCCTTCCATTTATTTCGATCTGACGCCTGACAAAAATTCAGGTGATCGAATTCTCAAACGTTTTTCCCTGCTTATCCTATCCTTCCACTTATTTCGATCCAACGGCTGTGAAGACTCTTGAAGCAGATCCACGATCAAGGATTTGATCCTAATCATGTTTATGTACTGCGATTTTCCTTCTTATCTTTGATCTCTGCATATTGTTCGCTTCTCCTCTTGAGCTTATGTGTTTCCTTTTTGCGATCGTTGTTGTTGTTCTTGCCATCAATGAAAAGCACATGCTTCTTGTAAAACATGCCAACAGTATGAAATTGTATATGTTTTTCAAGTTATATTATCTAGAAAAACATGAATTTTTTTGCAGGGGATGTACAAGGGACCTTTGTCCAAACAACAATATGTAGATCCAAAGGGATCTCAAATTCAGTGCATTTAGAAAAACAATGCATCCTCCCTAGAAATTAAAGACTCCAGGTTTGAGTGTTTAAACTGATATGCCTCTAAATATGTAGTTGTTATGGAATTATTGTGATCTTATGAACTTTATGCTAACCAATTAATACTAGAGATGCACTTTTTTGCAAGCCAAGTTGATCTTCCCTCTAGGAGATATTCTTGTTTGGTTGTTTGTCCCAAGTAGGTTTTCTTGTAAATTCTATGAAGGTTACCATAGAGGCAGGTCACTAGTGATATATTTGAGAGGGAGGGGATGTACAAGGGACCTTTGTCCAAACAACAATATGTAGATCCAAAGGGATCTCAAATTCAGTGCATTTAGAAAAACAATGCATCCTCCCTAGAAATTAAAGACTCCAGGTTTGAGTGTTTAAACTGATATGCCTCTAAATATGTAGTTGTTATGGAATTATTGTGATCTTATGAACTTTATGCTAACCAATTAATACTAGAGATGCACTTTTTTGCAAGCCAAGTTGATCTTCCCTCTAGGAGATATTCTTGTTTGGTTGTTTGTCCCAAGTAGGTTTTCTTGTAAATTCTATGAAGGTTACCATAGAGGCAGGTCACTAGTGATATATTTGAGAGGGAGATATAGTGACGATTGTAGAAGGAAACATATTAGATAGTATCTAGTTTGAGACATGAAGAAGTCTAGCCAGACAAGGAGTTGTATACATAACAATATTCATTCATGTATGGAAGGAGAAGAGCATGCATTTATATCTCATCAATGAGACATATCATGAGGAGGAGGTATCCTTTAGGAGGTCTAGAGGATATCACATGTAGATTGATAGCGAGAAGTAGGAGGAGATGGTGTCTTATCCCCCTCACCCTTCAACAGTTCACAGGGATCCAGTTGAGCCTATTGATCTAGTTGATCCAATAGATCCTATTGATGTATTGCAGAAGGCCGAAAGAAGCATGCATGGACTCGTCAAACCTTGTAGGAGGAAGATAGACATACAACTCCCCATGGTAATTTCAGAGATATAAATAGACCTTAGAGATTCTCGAGCTATGTTTCAGTGATGAGACACATCATTGATTCTGAGCCTTCCTATTATGAGGAGGCATATATTCAGGAGGTATGGAGAGATGCCATGATGGAGGAGTATCATTCCATCATGAAGAATGATGTGTGGGATATTGTTCTAAGACCCGAGGGGAAGTCTGTGGTGACTTCCAAGTGGATCTATAAGATCAAACATGTATCTAACAGGAGCATCAAGAAGAAAAAAGTGAGATTTGTGGCTATAATATTCTCTTAGGTAGAGACATTTGCTCATATTTCTCGGTAAACCTCCATTTAGATGATCATTTCCCTTGCTTCAACCATGGGTTGGAAACTACGTCAGATGGATGTGAAAACAACCTTCCTCAATGGAGATATTAAGGAAGAGGTGTACATCGATCAACCATATGGTTTTGTGATTCATGGGAAGGATTCCCATGTGTGTAGGTTGACGGAGGCCCTATATGGACTCAAGCAAGCACCTCGAGCTTGGTATGTGAGGATTGACAGATACCTGATTTGTTTGGGCTCCAACAAGAGTGTTTATGATGCCAACCTGTACTATAAGGTTTTTAATGGTGTGTCCCTAATTTTGAACTTATACGTTGATGCTTTAGTTCTCACCAAAGTAGAGAGATTCATTGCTTGGTGCAAATATGAGTTGGTCTCTTAGTTTGAAATGAAGGATCTTGGAATGATGCTTTATTTCTTGGGACTATAGGTGTGGTAGAGAACTGATGAAATATTCTTGAGTTAGGGTAAGTATACAATTAAGATTCTTAGGAGATTTGGGATGTTGAACTATAAGTCCATGGCTACACCGATGGTGTCAAATTTGAAGAAGTTGAGTGATTCTTCTTCCGATTAAGACTTGATTGATCCAACTATGAACATGAAACTGAATGGATCATTGATGTATATGGTTAACACCAGAACATATAATTTCTATGCAGTGAGTGCACTTAGGCTGTTCATGAGTCAACCGATACAAATGCATTGGGTAGTTGCAAAGCATGTGTTGAGATACTTGCGAGGCACAGTTGGATATGGCATGATATCTGCTTCCACTGTTGACATGATATTGCATGGATATGTTGATTCTGATTGGGTAGGGAGCGTAGTAGATAGAAATAGAACCTCTGGGTGTTGCTTCATTTTGGGGTCTGCCATGGTTTCCTGGCGTAGCATGAAACAAAATTTTGTGGCTTTAAGTACCGCAGAAGCTGAATATATTGCAATGTGTATGGAACTATGCAAAGCAGTGTGGCTTTGGAAGCTCCTTGCAGAATTTTTTGGGAAGATGTTGGAACCCACCGTGATTCATTGCGATAACCAGAGTTATTTTAAGCTCTCAAAGGATACAATATCTCATGACAGATCGAAACATGTTGGCATCAATTTCCATTACATTAGAGACATGGTGCAGAGGAAATAAGTATTGGTGCAGTACCTTCCTATAGATGAGAAGATTATAGATTTTCTCATCAAGGCCCTTTCCAAGTCAAAGTTTGAGTACTTCTGCGATAAACTTGGAGTGGTAGAGAATTCCCCTCTTGTTAAGAGGGAGTATTGATGGTTGTAGCTTCATGAGACATTCTCTAGGTCATACTCCTAGATGGAATGATCTTGGTTAACCTGTGATGATACTCCTCGATGGACTGAGTTGAGTATGAAACTTATCGATGGACTGATAAGTTGTATTAGTTTGGTGCCCAACGACCCTTGGGTTGTAGCCCATGTGGTTAGGATATAGATGTACTGGGTTGGTGCCTAGTGATCCTTGGGTTGTAGCCCATGTGGTTGGGATATTATGGGTTATATCCCTTGAGGACTCATCCATATGGTTGTAGCCTATGTGATGCAATGATGATTATAGTATCACATGGTGGTTATAGCCCATGTGAGCCCACATAAGGTTGTAACCCTTGTGGATGTCTTGTGGTTGTATCCCTTGACGTATGGATGATGATGAAACATTGTGAGGTTGTAGCCCTATTTTCCTCTAGTGGGTAGGAGCCCCTAGAAGAGATTGAGAAGGTCCATATTGGTTGTATCCATGTGTGACTATGGAGATTCTACTAATAGCATGGCCTGCATGAACATGGCGTGGTGTGAGGACCATGTCATATCCTGCGGGGCTATGAGGACTAGAGGAGAACATCATGGAGAATACCTCCCTAGCTAAGAGGGAGTGTTTATATTCTTGGTGGAAAAGAGAGGTATTCATCTTTGGGACAACTTCTCTTAGAGATGAAGATGTCAAGAAGTCAAAGGAAACTATTAAATGATTCGAAGAAGCCCCATAATAAATTAGAGGATCCCATAAGAGAAGTCATCCCCACATTACTTGAAGAGACACCTATTTGAAAAGACACCTTCTCAGTCCAGTATAAATAAAGGTGACACATTCCTCATTTTTCACACACGTTCACTTATCCATAGCACAATTCTAGTGGAGAGCAGTAGTAGCAGCCACTTTCCAACAAATTAGGAAGAATGGCAAAAGCCTAGTAGCAATTGCAGTCCATAAGGAAGAAGGGCACATGTTGGCTAGGATTTATTCATAACCCTCAATAGGGTTTATCTCTATTGTCTTGGTGGTGCACTGCTGGAGGCCATATACTCTAATTCTCTGGCTAGGGTTTGCTACAATATATTTTTGGGTTATCTCTTGTGAAGATAAGTACATATTGGTGGGATTATTCTTTTTTGGTTTGCTCTAGTGGATAGAGCGTGCTCATGGTTACATTGTATTGGCAAGGATATTCTCTCTAAAGAAATGTTTGTTGGGTTTTCTCCCCTTGTGAAGAAGGGTTTCTCAAGATAAATATTTTTGTCTTATTGTTCTTGTTTATATTTTAGTATATGTTTATTGAATGTTAAAAGAAGGTCTAAATTTCTATGGTAAATCTAATGCTAACTAATTTTATAAAAATTGAACACAGGAAGCCCTACAATAATCTACACAACATATTGCAAAGAGAAACTACTAGAAGCAGTCACCCTTATTCCAAAGGGGAAGAGAAAGAACAAAAGAAGAAAAGAAAAGATCAGAAGAGTGAAGATAGGGGGAGTGCATGAAGACATAGAGATATTTTTCAAAGAAGGTATAATGACAGGGGGAGTTACCCTTTTATCCAAGGAGGATAAATAAAAAGATCGAAATATAAATAAAATAAGCATGAAGACATGGAGACCAACCCCAAGGGGAGATACCCCTTTCCATTAATGTCAAAGGGGGAGAGAGAAACACAAGGAGAGAAAATCATGAGCATTGGTCATAGGTGGAGTATGAGTGTTGACATCAATGCCAAATGGGGAGATTGTTGGAAAGTTAGTTGTCATTGATGTAAAATCTTGATGAAATCTAGAAACATTGATTTCAAACCTAGTCAACCCTAGAAGAAGCCCTGGAAATATGGCTAAGTGGTTAAGTGGTTGAGAAGCCCGATAGGTGTGGTCATGAAGCCCAAAGTTGTTTGAGGAATAAGAAAATGAAGGATAGTGTAAATGCATGTAACAATATCATAGATGGATATTCCCCATCATGTTGTTTCCAACAGTAGGTGGTACGTCACGTGGTTCCTGACGGTTGAGGATATATGGTCACTTGAATATGGAAGCCCCGAAATATGGTTAAGAAGCCTTAAATAATTGTAACACGAAGTGACAAGTCAACCCCATTACAAAAAATATTAAAATAAATACTAAGGTTGTTGTTGGTAAAGTCGGCCTCAATGGAATAATCATTAAAAATTAAATTGAATTTTATTTGGGTCAAGTCGACCCTAAGATGAGGGTGCCATATCTAGTATAAATAAGGAAACTAGGAGTTCATTTGTTACATTGACTCAAGTTATTTTTATCTGAGGTAGCCAAGGAGATCTGAGGCGAATTTCAGATGGAATCTGAAGTGAATAAGGGAAAAATTCCAAGGAATGATGAAATCTTGTGATGATGTGTTCTAAGGAATGTTTTTTAAATGTCATCTTACCATTTTCACTATAACTTCTTTTATAGAATGATTCAGATAGAAAATATTGGAGGATGTCAAGAAGACATATCAAGGTACCCTTGGTAGACATTTCAGCATCTGGATTTTTTTACTTTTGGATATACACTCAGTGGAAGATAGCATTTTTTACTATTCCTAAAACTAGTCTCAAACATGTGGTTCCGGTAAAATAGTCATAACTTATTCATAGAGGGTCCAATTTTGTGAGACAAATTTTAGTGGAATGAAAAAAGTTCGCATTATATTCTATGCAAGTTTCCGAGTGAGATATCAAATAGTGGGCATGTGGCATGCTATACAAGTTATCTCTCCAGAATAGGCTAGAATTTAAAAAGGTCCGCCATTTTTTCTATAACTTATGTTCTGAGAAGTTTCATACCCTAAAAGTTTGAGGAGATGGAAGAAATATCTCAGAGTATCTGTGGTTAAAATTTTAGACCTTTATTCATTACAGGTATGGATTTATGTTTTTTGAAATTTAGGGTTTGTGACTAATCAAAAACTAGTCCCGCGAGACTGAGGTAAAGTTTGATGAAGATGCTATTATCTTGTTTTTGAAGTTGAGGAAGATCTATATGTATGTAATTTTATCTATGAGGTATGATAAAGGATGAGAGGTATTATTTACATGTGTTATTGAGGGTTATGTTTATGGTACATGCTTGAGGCATGTATTGATGATGACGGTACATGATATGGTACACCTTTGTAATGATATGATACATTTTTAGTAGTATATCTTGGCTATCTTGGTATCTAGTTTGATACATGTCATGGTGATGTTGTCCCATACATGAGGCACATATTATGGTACTTAGTTAAGGCACATCATTGATGATATCTTATGGTACATGGTGTATAGCATGATCAAGACATATCATGAGTGATATGGTATATGCTTGATGAAAATCTTGGTGATGCTATGGTTCATGAGTTGATGCATGATATGGTAAATTTCCAGAGGCACTTCTTGGTGATGTTGGTACATGGTATGGTACAGGTTTTGGTACATGGTATGGTACATGTTTGGTACATGGTATGGTACATGTTTGGTACATGGTTGATACATGATATGGTCAATGAGATTTCTATGGTGAGGGTTTTCAGTCAAGTTCGGAAAAACCACAGTTTCGCTGATGGATTGTCAACGTTTCAAATCCATATCAGGATCCATCTTTAGGAAAAGAAGCCTGGGTTATGATTTAAGAGAGACACTTCATCTAAATTCTAAATGGAGAGAGGAGATCTTAAATGTCAGCTGGGAAGAAAGCCGATTCTACGTTAATTAATTAAGTTTATTTATAATTTTTTATTTTCATTTATTCAATTATTATTTTATAATTTGTTCTTAGGTTTTGATTTTATTTGAAATTTTCAATTCATTTAAAATTTTTAATTAATAAAAACAACACAGACACCAACATCAACATATATACCAACAACATAGACGCCAATATCAATGCAGATACCAACAACGCAGACACCAAAAACGTAGATTCCAACATCATAGACACCAACAATGTAGATTCCAATAGAATGGACACCAACAACATAGATTCCAATAGCGTGAACACCAACAATGTAGATACCAACAACGTAGACACCAACAACGTAGATTCCAATAACGCGGACACCCGCAACAAGAAAGTGGTAAATCTGTCATTGTATGAACCTATAGAAGACAAGCTTAGCATTTTAAGGAAAGGTTTGAACTTTGTCGTCTCCCCAAGATCCATCCCAATCAACAAAATCATTTTCTATATTGAGAATAATATTCAAACCCTAATGGACGATGACAAAAACCAGGTAAGAAAAGACTACTCTGTCATTCTTAGAAAGGTGAAACCTCCAATAAGCAATATCAGCAAGGAAGAACGTCTAACTCTAAAAAACCTCAGAAATAATGAAAACTTAGTCATTCTTAGAGCCAATAAAGTGGTGGAACAGTTCTTTTAGAACAAAACAATTACAACACGAAAATGAATGAACACCTCTCCCAAAGTGGAAGTCATAGAAAACTCCCCAACAACCCCATTAAAAAGATGATAAAATATGTTAAGAAAGCCATCAATGACTCCAATCTAGATGAAAGAACCAAGAAATGTCTAAACCCAAAAAACGAGATCACTCCTAGGATTTATAGCCTACAAAAAATTCACAACAAAGATGCTCCTCTCAAACCCATAGTGAATACCATAGGCTAACCAACCTATGAACTAGCTAAACATGTAGCCAAGATACTTAGCCCCCTAGTAGGCGATACCGACTCCTTCATAAAAGACTCCAACAAATTTATCAAAATCATTGAAAAAGAAAAATTGAAACTTGAAGACACTCTCATAAGCTTTGACATAGTTTCCCTTTTCACAAAACCCCCCTAGATGAAGCTATCCAAGTGGTAAAAGAATTAACTGACCCTGAAATAGTGAAAATAGCCGAGGTTTGTCTTCGCTCCACGTTCTTTAGTTACCAGGGGGAATTTTATGAACAAACTAGTGGGGTAGCAATGAGATCTCCATTATCCCCTATCGTTGCCTATATCTTTATGGGAAACTTTGAAAAGAGAGCCCTAGATTCCTACCCTCTAAAACCAACAAGGTGGAAAAGGTTTGTCGATGACACCAATGTTCTCTGGCCCCATAGGAAAGAAGAACTTGATAAATTATTCCAACACCTAAACAATATCTCAAATGACATAAAATTCACAATCGAACTTGAGGAAAACGATAGAATCCCTTTTATAGACGTTCTAATTAATAGGAAACACGATGGAAGATTAGGGCACACCATTTATAGGAAGAAGACCCACACATAGAAATATCTACATGCAAACTCCCATCACCACCCCAACTAGAAACTAAGAGTCCTTAAAACACTAGCCACGAGAGCCATAAGAATCTCTAACAAGGAACACTTTGAAAAATAAAAATATCACCTCTCCAACATTTTCAGAAAGATTGGATATAATAATAAAGACATTAAAAACGAAATCAATAAAGCCAAAGAGAAAATGAACATAACACCCAAACCCCTAAAAACACTGCTTACCTCCCTTTCATCCAAGGAGTAACAGATTAAGACCTCAGCAAAAAAAATATTAAGACCTCCTTCAAACCACATGAAACCATCAAACAAAATATGTGATCCGTCAAAGATAAACTTGATCCGCACAAATGCAAAGGAATTTACAAGATTGAATGCTCATGTGGTAAATGCTACATTGGTGAAACCAGACGCTCCTTTCAAATTAGAATTAAAGAACATGGAGCCAACATAAATAATGAGCGCATTCATACCTCAGCCTTAGCAGAACATTCCCTAAAAAAAAAACACCATGTACGGCTTGAAGAGACAAAAATTCTGGCAAAAGAGGATCACCTATTTAAATGTCGCATCAGGGAAGCGATTGAAATTCAAAGAAATCCAAGCAACCTTAATAGAGATAATGACCTAGAACTGAATGAAATCTGGCTCCCCTTAATAAAAATGAATAATAATTAAAACAATCAACTTTAGGAAAACCCTAATTTTAAATTTGAAAACAAATTTAATTCAATAAATATTAAAATATAAAGTTTTTCTAACACATGATTAATCATTACTTAAATAATAAAACACTTAAACCCATTAATTTAATCCTCAAACAATCTAGATATTTATAAATAGAAAATTTTAATAAAAATAATTGAAAGACAGCATTAGAATACTCTCATTAAAAAAAAATAATAATAAATAAAAGCTTATTAAATAAAAAACAACATTAAAAATTTTAAATGAATTGAAAATTTAAAATAAAATCAAAACCTAAGAACAAATTATAACTTGACATGATATGGTACAGGTTGTGGTACATGGTTGATGTACATGGCATGGTACAAGTTTTGGTAGATGGTTGATGTACATGATATGGTGATGGGTTTGGTATCCATATGAGTGGATTTGGTTATAATTGGTTGATGATGATATATCAGTGACAATGATAGTGACAGTGATAGGGAATGTGACAGGTTGAATGATTGGGTGATCATCAGGTACACGTTGATGTGACAAAGTGACAATGAATGTTCATGTGACAGTGATAGTGACATGATGGTTAATGAAATTGGTAGTTACAGGTTGATAAGTAGTAGTGATAGTTGAGTCTACACTTATAGTTCAGGGCAACAGGACGGGGCAAGGAAAGGGGGTTGTAGCTTCCTTCCGGTTGGTGCCGAAGAAATCAAGGAGTTGGATCTTCCTTCAGGTTGGAGCCTATAAATTAGGGGGTCTTAGCCTCTTTTTGGTTGGATTCAAAGAACACAGGGAGTTGAATCTTCCTTCATGTTCAAGACTATAAACTAGGAGGTTGGAGGTTGTAAACTAGGAGGTTGGATCCTCCTTCTAGTTGTAGCTGGAGAATTTAGGGAGTTGTAGTTTCATTTAGGTTGGAGCCTATAAATAGGGGGTTGGAGCCTCCTTCCAGTTGGTGCTGGATAATTTGGAAGTTGGTGCTTCCTATGAATGTATTCTTAATATATATAATAAAGCATTCCGTGGTTTTCTCCCATTTGGGTTTCCACGTAAATTCTGGTGTATTATGTATCTATGGTTGTTTATTATGCATTGATGAATGATATTGTTTATGATGCAATGATATACTGAATGCATAAGTGATAAACTATTGAATATTTTTGATAAAGTTGAATTTTTTATATATATTGTGATTGAAAGTGGTAAAAAGTGCTCATACCAATTCAGCCCCCCTCTCAGTATTCCAACATCTGCATGTGCCAACTCCTATATTTTCATCAATTTAATAAGGATAGATATAAGTTATCAAATTTGTATGTTTTCCTTTGGGTTTGTTGACTCTATCCCATTTCAGAACCAGATCACTTACCTCAAAATTCTTATCACTAGCCTTATATCTATCAAACCATATTTTCATGATCTGCTTCCAAGTTTAAATTCTTTATTTGGCCTTCTCCCTCTCTTCCTCCAACATAACTAATGTATTAATTTTATTCTATAGAACAAAATATTCCTAATCTATTGAATCCTAGGACAACTATAAGGGTGGTAAGAAACTATTGGTTGGAAGAATCGATTATTTTCCATACACTAAATGATAAGGAGAGGTGCTCAATTCCTTCTTAGTAGTAACTCTATCATCCTAGAGGGCATTGGGAAAAGCATTGTTCCAATTTCGATGATTCTCCATTATATTCTTTTTTGAAATATGAACAAGGTTTTTATTGGTTGATTAAGCTACTCCATTATCTTGTGGATAATAGTTAGATGAATACCTTAGAATGATTCCCTTATCCAATGAAAATTTATACAATAAAGACGAAGAAAAATAAGTATCGTTATCAAACACAATAACATAAGGAACCTCAAACCTAGTGATTAAATGTTGTTCCAAAAATTAAATGACTACCTTTCCATTTACTTGTGTCAAAGGGACAAATTTAACCCATTGGGTAAAGTAATCCATCACGATTAATATATACTTGATTTGTTTTGACAAATGGGGATTTGTCTCTCCTATGATGTCAATGCCCCACTACTTGAATGGTTTATTAATTGTAGTGGTTGTAGTGGTATTGATTATTTATTTTCTCTTTCCGTGATCAACTAATGAGTTTTACATTTCCTTACATAAGCGTGAGCATATTGAAAGAGAGTAGGCCAATAATATCCAACTCTCAATATTTTGTGAGCTATAGTTTTTCTAGGAAAATGACCTCTAGCTGGCCAATCATGGAGATGCTTCAATAAGTTTTCAACATATTCCTTTTTCAGAGATATTAGCAATACCGCGTCATAGTTCTTCTAGAAAAGGATGGAAATAATTAGTTTGTATTGAGAATATTTTAGTCATAAATCCATTCTATTTTGAATTCATGTGGCTTGGGCATGTCCAATGGTGTAGGAAATGTGTCATACAGGTATACCATGAATCTATAGTAGATGGAATATAGAGGTTTTCATTAGTATAAACATAAAACTCATTTTCCCACCCCTCTTCTTCCTTCATTACAATATCTTGTGACTCTATAGCTAGCTTACATAACCCCTGCCCTCGTATAATATGGGTAGTTTTTTTTCAAGATCAAATTCCTGGATGGATGTTATCTAATTTCCTCTATGTTCCCCTAATTCTTGTTGAGTAAATAATGATCAAACAATGGGGTGAGGTACTATAAATTTCGTATGATTATTGAGTATATAAGACCTAAAGTGTCTAATGGCCTTATAGACAATAGATTCTTTCTTATCTATATAGGGTAGTTGATCTCATCTCCTTGCAAGTTTTTACTCATAAAATAGATGGGTGCTTCATTTTCTTTGGATTTCTTATGTGTTAGCATTGTTGTAAGGGAATGATCAGCAACAAAATTGTAAAGAAGGAAGTCACGATTAAAATCTAGACTAGTAAAATAGGAACATTAGATATAACAATTTTTTTTTTCTTGAATGAATATTTTTCTCCTCCTTATTCCATTTGAAATTTGCATCTTTATTGATCATTTTTTCCAAGGGCTTAATGGTTTCAACAAAATTAGGGATTAATTTCTATACAAAGTTGATCTTCCCAAAGACAGATTGCATTTATTTCTTGTTGTGTAGAAAGGGTAGTTGGGATATGACCTTTACATGATTGGGATCTATAGTTATGCCTTATTTAGCAATGATATTCCCAAGTAACATTTATTTAGTGATTGCAAATATACCTTTTTTCATATTTAAAGAAATTCCATACTTCCTACATCTTTCCAAGACCTGAGTCAAATGGGTAAGATGACTAGCTCTATCTTTTGAATAGACAGTCATTTCATCCAAGTAAACACTAATGTTGCAATTGATGAGACCTTGGAAATAAACATACATTTCTCTTTGAAAAGTGGCTCCAACATCAATTAATCCAAAATACATTCTCTTGTAGGAAAAAGTACCCCATTTGGTACAAAACGTGGTTTTAAGCCTATCTTCTTTAGCTATGAATAATCGATTGTATGATCCAAATTTATGAGTGGAATGAAATGAAAACATAGATATATAATACTAACAAAGAGACATAATGAATAATAACATAGATACAATAAAAATTGACTTTTATTAAATAAGGAATATGTTGAAACTGTAAAATGCAGACTGAAACAAGCTTTCTAGAATGGTGGCAACTTATCTATGAGAAGAGATGTGATGGCTATGCTCATTCGCAAGAATATGAGTAAAATGAGGCTCTATATGCCTTTTACATCAAACATGAATTCCAAAACCATATACATCCAAAAATCTAACCCTAAGAGATGAAGCATCGAAAGTCATGTGGGCCTCGTTGGGGTAAGTTGGTACACCAACTTCCCGGGGTCGTAACTTTTGCATAAGATCTTCGTTTTAGGCGCATGACATCTCATTGGAAAGGTATATACAAGGAATACACATTATGACATAAAAATACAACTTTGTTTATAGAGTGACTGTGGCGGACAAGAAAAATGTTGTTTAGGGCCTCAAAATGGCCTCGGAAGTTTGGGACCCGAAAAGCTAAAAAACAATTGCCAAGATGAAAACTGAAACTGCCAAGATGAAATATATGTGTGAGCCACTTGGAATAGGTGGGTGGCCATCGATATCCACCTGCATCAATCCTACCCCCTTAGTAAGTAATGGTCTCCATTGCATTGAGTTCCCCCATAAGATGAGGAAATCTCTACTGAATTTGGCCCTAGGTGAGCCACTTTCCTTGGTGCAGGAGCTACCCTACTTTGACAACATGATAAAGATGAAACTTCTGTTGGCAAGTTCCCTTAACCTATGTGTCCATGATCTGATCAGTGGATGGTTTTTTCATGCATTCAGGGTTGATCTCTATCAGTGTCAATTTTTCTACTACCATTGACCTATCCAATAATGGTGGAAAGTTTGGCTGAAGGAGTTCCACATTAAACACTAGTTGAAATACAAAGAAGGGGGGAATGTTGATCTCAAAATCATTGTCACCCACAACCTTGGTGATGGTATAAGGTCCATAGCGAAGTGGATGAATGTCCCGATGGGGTCTTGTAAGGCATTCTTTCTACAAGTTCAACCAAACTTTATCTCCCACCTGAAACTTATGTGGAACCTAGTGTTGATCATGGCACTGCTTATACTTGGAATTGGACTTCTACAAAATATCTAGAACTTATTGGAAAATGTGTTAGATTTGTTCAATGAACCAGGTGGATTTTTCGGCTTTGGTTTGTGCATGGGACAATTTTTCCTGTGTGGATGCAAGGTCTAGTGCAACATTCATGGGACCCAATGGTAGGAATCCCAACCCCACCTGAAAGGGGCTGTGGATGGTTGAGCTATGGATGGATCTATTTTAATTATGTTGAACATAGGGAAGACTCTCATCCCATGTGTGCAGATTCTTGGAATTGTACATGCGTAAAATATGCATGGTCATCTTGTTGATGACCTTGGTTTGGCCATCTGTTTGAGGGTGGAAGGCCATGGATTTGGTGATATTGGTGTCCAGCCGTGACTAGAGGCTCGACCGGAATTTGTTGAGGAACCAACTGTCCTGATTAAAAACCATGGTTTTTGGTATCCCAAAATGCACCCACACTCGTTCAAAGAAGAGCTTGGTAGTGGCCTCTGTTGTGATGCTCTTATTACAGGTGGCCAGAACCTCCATCTTGGAAAATATATCAACAACCACGAAAACACAGTCATTTCCCTGCTTGGTTGAAGGAAGTCCTGACATGTAGTCTATCGATATGGATTCCCAGGGCTTGTAAGTAGTAGGTAGAGGGGTGTACATGCCTTGTTTCTTAATGGCCAATTTGGCAATGATGCAGGCCATATAGGACCAGATATACTAGTTGACATCCTATCAGACTTTTGACCAATATAAATGTTGCTGCAACACTGCCACTGTCTTCTCTACTCCAAAGTGTTGTGCCACCTCACTATAGTGAGCTTCCAAAATCAGCTTCGCTATTTCTCTTGATGGAACAAAAATATGGGTCATATGGCACAACAACTTGTCCTGCAGATGAAAATCATTAGCAACTATGTTTGTGCCCAACATATGGTAGGTAGTGGTGAAGTAAGGATCTCTCTCATAGATTTGGGGCCACCGTAAGTCTCATATTTGCAAGAGTGTAACATCGTGGTTAGTGCAGAAACTGGAGGTTTCTTGAGGTAGTTAGTGACAGGGTTGGTGCTCCTTGTCTTATACTTGATGTTTATATGGAAGTGTTGCAAGTATGTGGACCACTTATGATGGCACTCATTATGCAATTTTCCTTGTGCCTGCATGAATTACAAAGGCTTATGATAAATGTGGATGAATGTCTCCTTCCCGAGAATGTAATTCCTCCACTTTCGACAGAAAGTACGATATAGTATATTTATTTGTCCTAAGTGGGGTGCTTATGGACAATATATGATAATGTCTCACTATGATAGGACACAGGATGTCCATGATGAGTGAGAAACATAGTCTAAATCATTTTTCTCAATCTCAAACGGTTGCTACAAATATGGTAATTAGAGTACCAGAGTTAAGCACAAACGTTGCTTCAAATCATCAAATTCTTTCTATTGCAACTAGCCCCACATGATTTTTTCCTTGCCACCACCCCTAGTCACTTGGATAAGGGCCCATGCAATGTGGGAGAATCCCAACATGAACCTACTATAAAAATTGGCAAGGAATAAGAAGCTCTAGAGCTCACTGAGTGTGGATGGGGATCGCCAATCATGGATTACCTGGATTTTGGCTGGATCAACATGCACCCCATTCACATCCACAATGTAGCCTAGGTACTGGACCTTGTTCATGCCAAAGGAGCATTTTTCCAAATTTGCATATATCTTATGTTGTCGTAGAGTGTGCAAAACCTATTGAATGTCCTGCAAGTGTTCCATCCAATTCTAGCTGAAGATGAGGATGTCATCCAAATACACTACCAAAAAATAATTAGTGAAAGGACACAAGATATCATCCATCATCCTCATGAAATTTTCTGAGGAATTTTTCAATCCAAAGGGCATGAAAAACCATTCGAAAATACCTTCTTTGGACTTGAAGGCAATCTTGCATACATCAATTTGCTCTATTGGGAACTGGTGGTAGCCAGACTTCAAATAAATCTTACTGAAGTATTTTCCCCCCTTGAGCTGGTCAAGGAGATCATCAATTCAAGGAATTGGGTACCAGTTCTTGAGTGTGATTTTATTTAGGACCCCGTAATCAATGCAGAGTCGCCATGACCTGTCTTTCTTCTACATAAGCATGATTGGGCTTCCACAAGGTGATGATATCGGGTGGATTTGCCCCTTTTTTAGAATCTCTTGGATCTGGTGCTTGATTTGCTCATTTTGTGATAGAGGGTAGCAATAGATTGGACCATTAGGTAGCGGTGTGCCTCAGGTTAGATCGATTGAGTGCTTGAACTAACAGTGCATAGGTACCCCAGTGGATGAGGAGAAGATGTATTTGTATTCTTCCATGACCTTATCTACTTTATTTTGATGCATGGAGAGAGTTGTTGCAGAGGCCATGGATGTGGCTGCAACCTTTCGCTCACTCTGAGTGTGAATCACGAAGAAGAAAAAATTATCGTTCTAAGAGATGACCTTCCTGCATTGCATGGTAGAGATCAAGGCAATGACATTAGATGGGACTACCTTGTTGATTAAGGTTGGTTGTCATTGATGTCAACCCTTGAAGAAATCCCCGTAGCACAAATTTTTGGGTAATGGACCCAATATTGTTTGATTAAATATGACTCATTATTGTTTTGTCATGGTTGATAAGAAGTAAATATGGATGAACTCCAAAGTGGCCCCCTTATGGTGAAAGCCCTCACGGGAAGACACTTTGTGAAGTAAGAGAACCCAT
>JASDQU011027691.1:4401-18911 GCA_032191745.1 Picea mariana | reverse complement strand
ATTGATGAGTCATAGTTGATGAGTAGTTGACACATGATTGGTGCATACTTGGTACATGGTTGGATGCACTTGTTTATGGTACAGGTTGATTACAGGTTTAGGTACAGGTTGATGCATTGTTGATGCACTTGTTTATGGTACAAGTTGATTACAGGTTGGTGCATGGTTGATGTACTTGTTTATGGTACAGGTTGATTATAGGTTGAGGTACATGTTGATGCATGGTTGATACACTTGTTTATGGTACAGGTTGACTACTGGTTGAGGTACAGGTTGATGCATGGTTCATATTTATTGGTACAGGTTTACAGAAGTATATCTCATAGTGATAGTGTGACAGTGGTTCCATCATTCTACTTCTACTTCAGGGTGGCAGGACGGGGCAAGGATAGGTGGTTGTTGCCACCTTCCGGTTGTAGACGGAGAACATAGGGGGTTGTAGCCTCCTTCTGGTTGTAGCCAGAGAATTGGGGAGTTGGATCTTCCCTCAGGTTGTAGCCTGAGAAACTAGGGGGTTGGAGCCTCCTTCCAGTTGTAGCTGGANGTTCATTTGTTCATTGTTTATTTACTCTGCAGTTATTGGATGATAATGCTTCATTGATATAACACTTGGATTATATGGTTAAAAGGGATTATATTGCTCTATTACTAATTCACCCCCCCTCTCAGTAATCCAACATACCTCTGGTATCCTGTGTAATTTCCTGTCCAAATTAATCATAACACTATGAGGCCTAGACTCGTATACAACATGACATTTCCATAAATAAGTTTGGCCCAAAAGAACATCAGAAAATTCAAGGGGGGCGACATCACACAATACCTCATCTTTGAAGGGATTGATGTTGTAGGCCATGCGACACTGTTGGTTGATGCTGAGATCGCTCCCTTGGTGGAGCCATATGATGGTGTATGATTGCGGGTGTGGTGATGTCGACAAAGCTGACAAATTGACAAACTCTGTTGAGATGAGGTTCTTCTGGCTACCTCTATCAATGATGAAGTGCAATAGAGTACCCTTCACCCACATCTGTGAATGAAAGAGGTTCTCACCTTCCTCTGGTTCATCAGGTTCGTCGTGCTAGACCTTGGTGGTGGTAGCAAAGGTGGCACTGGATTCTGCATCAATGATCTGTCTCCTTTTTTGTGGTTCTGAATCAGAGTCAGAGCTTGCATCTAATCCATAGGATTTAAACTTGACCACCAATGAATTATTTGAGCTGCATTCAGCAGTGTTGTTCCATGGGATCTTATGGAACTAGCACCATTTCCTAGTGTCTTTCTTTGTCTTCTCATCGTCCTTCTTTATTTATGGTTTGGACTGGTTGTCTCGAGGCTTCCCATCCTTTCTCTTCCTTTTGTTCTGTGGGTTGGGGCCACCTTTTCCCTGCTTCTACTGTGAGGGGTTACCAGACCCAAACTGTTTCTTCTTATATTTAAGCTTCTACTTGATTTTAACATCATATCGATAGGTCATGCCCAAGGACGAAATGTCCAGAAACTCCATTTTTTTTGGGATGTATCTATGCAGATCGTCATGATACGTGAGAACCATATGTCACTCAGAGTCTTTGATACCCAACTTGGTGTGAAAGGCATGGAATACATTGGTGAACTCTTGTACTGTTTGGTCCCTTTCCTGTCGTAGTGTGGTCCATCTTGTATATAATTTGTCATAACTTGCAACATGGTAGTATGGTTCCTTAATAAAATCCCTAAAGGAACCCCAAGTGGGTGCAACTACAAATAATGTAGATCCCTATGTTTCCTTTTTCTCACAGAAAGTCTCCCACCAATATTTGACATGGGGGACAACCTTGAGGAGCGCAAATGTAATCTTTTCTCTATAGAAAAAGTTGTGGACATAAAAATACCCTTCTAGGAGGTTCAACCATTTATCTACAACATATGCATCTATTTGACCTTCAAATACAGTAATATAAAAATTGAAATATACCTTGAAGGGGGTGTCACCTCCGCTTAAGGTAGATGCATCACTTGTCGGCATTCATCAAATGATTTGTGCAAAGTTGTCCATCATCTGATTCCTCTATCGCTCAAGGGCTTCCTCGAAATTTTTTTGAAAGTTTCTCCTATCCTGTATTCTTTATTTTCTCATGCCATGGAAGGTTTCTTGGACGTGAAAGAGAATTTTTCCTCAAGAGAAACAAGCTCGAGACCCAACTCTCTATACCTTGACCTCGTCTGGGACATGCACTCAAAATGACAAGGAGAAGACCGCTCTGATACCACTGATCTGGATTTATGCAAGGAATGAAATGAAAACATAGATATATAATACTGACATAGAGACACAGTGAATAATAACAGAGATACAGTAAAACTTGACTTCTGTTAAATAAGTAATATGTTGAAACTATAAAATGCAGACTGAAACAAGCTTGCTAGAATGGTGGTAGCTTATCTTTGAGAAGATATGTGACAACTACATTCATTCGCAAGAATATGAGTAAAATGAGGATACAAATGCCTTTTACATCAAACATGAATGCCCAAACCCTAGACATCCAAAAACCTAACACTAGGATATGAAGCGCCAAAATTCATGTGGGCCCCGTCGAGGTAAGTGGGTACATCAACTTCTCGGGGTCATAACTTTTGCATACAATCTCTGTTTTAGGCGCATGGTATCCTATTGGAAAGGTATATCTGAGGACTACACATTATGCCATCATGCTCTAACTTCATCTACAGTGTGACTGTGGCGGGCCCAAAAAATGTTTTTTGGGGCCTCAAAATGGCCCCGAAAGTTTAGGACCCGAAAAGCTAGAAGAAAACTGCCAAGATGAAAACTGAAACTGCCAAGATGAAATGTATATGTAATCCAGTTGGAATAGGTGGGTGGTCACCAATATCCACCAAGATCATTGTATCCTAATAAATAATCAAGTAATGAGAACATTTTAGATCCTGATGCAAGTTGGAATATTTGTTCCATAGGTGGCACTATATAGTTTTCCTTCTCGAAAGCCTTGCTCAGGTTCCATAAGTCAACATAGAGATGAATTTCACTAGTTTTATTCCTAGCTGGTACTATATTGTCCACCCCAGTAGAATGTTATAATTGAAAAATAATTTTGGCATATAGGAGTTTCTTCAACTCTTTCTGAACTTGGGGCTCAAGGAATGATGCATCCTATAGAGATTCTATTGGAATGGCCTGACATCCTTCTTTATAGGGATAGTATTCTAGATGATTCACATGTTGTATGTATTAATTTCATTTCAAAACCACACAAAAACATCCAGATATGTTTTAAACAATTCAATATATTTTATAGTCTCCTTTTCATAACATCCTCTACCAAGATTAGCATTTTTTGGATTTTCTGCAGTTCCTAGATTGATGACTTCATGACCTAGACTAGAATTGCTGATTTTAAGGTTTAATGATCCTTTAAATCAATTTATAATTCAATTTTTTTATTCCATATTAACAGTACTATTGGGCTAGTGTGTGATTTTGTTTCGGTTGATTTCTCTCTATCCTCTTCCAAAGTTGATTGAAACTCATCATTATCAATAACTAAATCCCTGAAATTCTCCTCATTGGTGAGAAACTCCAAGATCCGTTCATCACCCTCAAATACTTTCCAATTAGTAATGTTATATGGGATAAAGGGCATATAAATAAATTCAATTGAAAACTTGTTTTCTTCAAAAATTTCTAATGGAGTGATTTTAGAAGCAATAGTAGTTAATGAATAGGCTACCAGATTTTCAGAATGTGGGATGATAGAAATATTAAAAAGAATTAAAATTATCAATCAACCTATGAAATTTCTTTTGGTAATTCTTGAGATGTGGTGAATTGTAGAGTATTGTATTTTTAATTTATCTAACTATAATCTCAGAATATCCGAACACTTTGTTTTTTTCAATTTTTAGATCCATGGTTTTTTTAAGACCTTGTACAAGTGCCTCATATTTTGTACTATTATCAGTACAATCAAATTCTAGTCTACAAGAAAAAAAATTACATTAACCACTTGGGTAAATCAACAAATAACCAGCCCAAACTCTCTCTTGAGATTCATAATCATTGAAAAATAGAGTCCATCTATAAAATCTATTTTATTTCTATTCATTGAATTAGAATTATCAGAGGACTTAGAATTTACATAATTTACAAAATTGGTATTACTTCTTGTCTCATGAAAATTATCTTCTTGTAAATTCAATTCATATCGTTGTGTTTCATGCACATTAAAAATTCATCCACAAAGTTACCAAAATCAAAGTTCAAAGCATAACCAAGGATCAGAAATTCTGAAGATGAAGGTTCATTTGTTTCCTCAAGATCAATAATAGTGTGCTTCATGTATATTTCTCTGTCAATTCTGATCTCATTTGGTTGTCCATTCCATGGAAGCAAGATGTGTGACCAATCTGTTGCAAAATAACCCTGTAATTTCTGAGACCAATCTCTACCAAGGAAGAGACCATATGCTTTGGTTATATCTACCACAACAATGTTTATAACCTGGTGAACCTTAGGGTTGGATGCTACTATGATGAGAACATATTCCATCTCACCAATTACTATAACCTCTGACTTGTTAGGATGAATGATGTGTGTTGAACATTTTTTCGAGGTATCATTCAAATTTTTGCACACAAAATATGTCATCACATTAGGGGAAGCACCCAAATATACTAGACAATTATGCACATTTTGATTGAATATCTCAAATTTCAGTAAGAAAGGAGGAGTCAAAGACTTATACTTTTTTCCTCTAAGAACATAATCGATTGTTTCCTTTTGCATGTTAATACTTATTGTTTTATTAGCATTTTTGACAACAATTAAAGGTTGTACCTCTTCATCTTTCAAAGCATTCAACAACAAATTTCGTTGCTATGAAATCTTACACACGTCAAGTATAAAAATATTTTGTTTGATTTTCTTAAGATCTTCGATAATGTTGTATTCCATGGACTCTGAATAACTAGCTAAATGATTCATATCAGAGATCACAAAGGAAAGTTTAATAGTGGGATTCATAGCCCATGTTTTTATTGTATTTGGAGTTTGGGACACAATTGGTTGTTGCTGAGGTACGATTCCCTTACTCTTAGTTTGAACCGCTAATCCTTCTTCCACCACTTCATCATATTCAACCAAATTTAAACCAGGAAACATATCCCTCGAGACCATGCCTATCTGAATGGGATGTTCTGGAGATTCTTTCAAGTCTCCCTCTAATTGTTCATTGGATTCTTTTTCTTGTGCACAACCATCTAAAAATATGTTTGTCACCAATTTCATTGCATTTATCCATTGTGGATAGGATTTCTTGGAATGATTATCTTGATGATAATTTCTAGTAGTTATTTGTGGCCATTCCTTCTAAATTAATTTTTAAATTTTCAGGTGGTGGTTCAATGGATTTGGGAGGGATATGCCTTCAAAATAAAGGCATGCATGGTTTTTGATTAGAATTTCCTTCTCTAGAACTTCAATTCATATCTATTATTTCATTGGATAATTGGTTTCTCATTCTTTGCATGTTTTCCATATCCATAGAATCATTTTTTGTACCCCCTGTGAGTTTCTTTGATCGAGGCCAAGGTAAAATAGAACCATTTTTGGGTGGTGTAACCTCTTTCTTCCCTAATGCTATCTAGTTTTCTTTGCATCCTTTCATTTTGAATTCAACTTTATTGGATTCTTTAAAAGTTAATACTAGGGTATTGTTTTCTTCTTGTTGGACTACGATTTTCCTTAGAACAAAACCCACAAGCGTTAGTCTTTGCCACAACCGCCAGATTTAGGATCCACGAGAGGGGGTCAAGCCATGTCACGAAACTCACAGGAAGTGTTGAACCCAATCTCCAAAAATCTCCCCCCCAATGGGTGTCGGACGAGTTTCAAACTTGAGACCTGCTGCTCTAATACCATGTGTTGGACTATGATTTCTGTTATACCAAAACCTACATGTGTTAGTCTCTACCACAATCGCCAAAGTTAGGATCCACAAGAGAAGGTTAACCCATGCCACAGAACTCGTGGGAAGCATTAAACCCAATGTCCAACACTGCTCATTTAACAAACATTGAAATTGATGTAGGTAATGCATTAGCATAAACTTTGATTTGAAGTTTTGGTGAAGGCACAGTTCCATATTTAAACTTGTTTAGGAATTTGGTGAAAATTTGATTGAAATATTTGATCTTGTATTTAGGACTCATGACTAACGTGAAAAATTCATCCATTAAAGCACCAATGGTCATTTCCTCCATGAATTTATCTAAAAATATTTTATGAAAATCACCCCAATTTGTAATTGATCCAATATGCAAATTAAAATACCAAAGAAGTGGTGTTTTCAAAGGTATATGGAAAAATTATACAAAACACATATTCATGTTACATATTCATCAGTTTCATGGATAAAACAAATTTCATAATGTGATCCTCTAGAAGTATAGACATTTTAGGATCATAATTATGAAGTAAATGATCCAAATGCTTAGGTAGGCTATGTAGTTGACTAAGAAGAGGCAAATCATCTCATGCCAACTAGGGTTGATTCTAGTTTTGACCATATTTGAATGATTTGAACGATCAAAATCTGAGTCTAATCCTTTTGAGTGGTTTGGATCAAAATCAGACTCGAAGGTTTGTCAAAGTGCTCACTTTATATCGATGAAGTAGAAGGGTTAATTGGTGTTGGAGGAATCAAGCCAAAGGTTTAGTAATTTCTTTCAAGGATAATTCTACCAAGTCTTTTATAGTGTGAACCAAAGTATGATTTCTAGTACTTGTTGTGGTTTGAGTAGTATTTATTCATCGAGGAAGAAAATGGATCATAGGTAAAACCAATTTTTCTTGCATAAGCCTAGGTGATAGACCAAAAATAATTCACTTCCTCATGTGACACTTCCAATATGGGATTGACTCAATATCAGGTCCAACATTTTCCAAGTCTTGAGATGCAAGATTTTCATAAGTTTGAACTTCAGGATTTGGAATATTCTAAAAAAATGAGTTGTTAGAATGGATTTCCATACACAGACCCTCCTTCTAGAACTAATTCTATTGAGGGGCCTAGATTCCCAATACTCAACAGTGGGGATTAAACCCAAGGAAGAGGTTGAATTAGATTATTCCTTGTTTAGGATGGAGTAATCCTCTCGGTTACCATTCGATGAACTTTGTAAATATTTTCAAAAGTATTTTCCATTTTTAAATGTTTGTTGTTTATGCGTTAAATGCAATAAACAAATCTAATCTAAAAATAGTTTTGAAGAAATAAGTTTTTGAAAAGTAACCTTCAATAATAGTCAATGAAAGTGATTCTATAGATTTATTTCTCTATGAAATAATTAAACCATAAAATATCACTACAAAATGAATCTTAGGAAAAACAAACTATGAAAACCTAACACAATGATTCACCATCGAATATATAATTGATTAGATAAATAATTCCACAATGCGTCAAATATTAAATGACAAAAAACACATTACAAAGAACAAGAAAAGAATTAATAAAACATATATAACTATTTGTTGAAAATAAAAAACTATTAATTTATTCAATCTCACAAGATAACTTGATTAAATAGAATTCCTTACTAGTCATATAAGACATCAATCCAATAACAAAACAATCCACAAATTAGAATAAATCTATACATAAATCTTCAACAAAATTTCCCTTGACTCCAATAAGAGAGTTTTTGAATTAAAGTTGAAATAGTTCTTCGTTAAAATCCTTCATCAACTGCCTCAAAGCCATAAATCTCTTCTAAGAGGTTGATTTACATATTTATAACTAAACTTTGATGCAAAATTATAATAAAACAAAAAAATGAAAAAATGTCACAAAAGCCATGTAAGCCTCCATAACTAAGGTAAATTGGGCATTTCAACTAGTGAATGTTCAACGTTGTACTTTCCCCATTGCTCAAATAACTCTTTGCACAAATTTTGATGAGTAAATGTGTGTTTCTCTTTGGGAAGACTTATAGTTGAAACTTCCTAACTAAACCTTTTGATATACTTTTCTAATTTTGGAAAAACATGTCTCTAGATGAGTTGCTACACTCACCTCACTTATCCAAAAATTTTGAATGTACCCACACTCCAATGAGGATATGCCTTTGACATTTGCTTCACATTTCACTATCTCCTTTAATTTCTTCAATACTTTAGATACTTTCCTGAAACCCTTCTGAGGGTTGAAGCTTGGAAACTTGTTGCCTGAAGTTGTGTCTTCCATGAGATCCCATATTTTGATTAAACATGACCACTCTTCTTGAACTTGGATTTGAGATGCATTTTCCAACTTTCTGCAATAATTTACTTCTTGTTCCATCTAGGACAATTCTTCTTTGTTCAATATTCTAAATCTATGGTCCTCGTGACCCCGACTCTTTTGAATTTGCTTAATGAACTCAAGTTGATATTGAACCTTAGCCTATTTTTCCTTCCATATGAGATTTTCATTATAGAGGATAGACATATTTAGGCTCACTTCCTGGAATTATACTACCTTAGCTATGAAGTTCTTACTAATCTATTCATTTAATTTATCTTCTTCAAGGACTTCCTCCATGAAATCATTCATTGCATTTTGGGATTCTTTACAATATTCTACTTGATTATTCAATTTAGCATTTTGTTTGCTCATTTTCTAAACTTCATCCTCCCTAGAATTAGATTTGTAAATAATAGCATGGGAGATGGATATCCCAACTGATAGCAAGTCATTGAGCTTGTTGATGCATATAGCATCGGGAGGGTACTTCCACATAGGCTTGGTGTCTAGCATGTGGAAGTCATCCAAAGCCTTACACTCTTGAATTTTCTTTAATTAAAGGAATTATTAAAGTGAATTTATTTTATTAATTAAATATTTTAATTATTTGAGTTATTTAAGGAAAATGCTAAAAGTAATTAGCATGTAATCTTAGTCATTAATCTCAAGTGAAGTGAGAAGTAATCTTAACGGTTAATCACTTTGGAGATTAGGGTTAGATTATAACTCAATATTATAAAATCAAGGCTAGGGTGAAGGAGGAAGACACTTGATACTTGTGTTGAGAGAGTCGACATAGAGAGGGTTGGATCACGAAGGACTGTGATTCAAGGAGATATTGGATAGGTGGAGAAGGAATTACATATAGAGATAAGGTCAAGGAGAAGATAGAATAGAGGTTTTCGCAAGTGGGTTTCAACAGAGCGAAGATATATGAAAGTCTTGCGTTGTATGGACCTTGTCATATAGGATTTCCATACATGTATGCATGTGCTAGTGGAGACGAGCACATATATGAGGGTTTACTTAAGGACATCTGCATACATCTCGAAAAGCATGTAGATCTAGGTCATACAACAAATCAGACTTTGCTAGGTTTGTCTACAATTGTATTTCTCTCAGTGGGTCATTATCCTTGTTATGAGAGCCATAATTTTAGCATAATAAAATCATTCTTGGCACTAGTTTTCCCTTCGTGGTTTTTCCATGGGTATCTACCCAAAAATAATGGTGTTTATGTGTGCATGATTTGGTTTCCAGTTTTGCTTCCACTAGAATTATTGAGTTGAATATTTTGGCAGTGTATTTTGTTTTGTGAGATACTAATCTGATTTGCAGTAAGGAAATCACTAAATAACAAGATACCTAGGTGTTGGAGTAAGGGGATTTCAACATGGTATTAGAGCACGTGCTCTAAAAGGAATCCATATATTAGATCCATAACAGTTGATAGAAAATTTATCATATATATAGGAGATCTTAGCAAATCCATAATCAACAGAATAAATCAAAGGATAGATTTCAAGGAAACAATTGTACTAAGGAAGAACTAGGGCTTTGTAAGTTTACGAAGTAGTACATATGTTGCAAGAAGGAACATGTGTGTACATACATGGGCCTCTTTGGAGATAATCGTGCATACATGAGCTACAGTAAGCATAGGCACGTACATATGTTGTCTTCCTTAGGGGAGGGCATGCACATATGCAAGGGATTAGTTGTGACAAGAGAGTACAAGTTTATCTAGATCAGAACATGGGTAGTTTCTAGTAGAAGGTTGTTTTCCAGGGTAGTTTATTAGGGCTTAGAGATGGTAGCAACACCATTGAGAGTTGAATACAGATTGGATGGAGCATCCAACTTCCTATCTTGGAAAGCAAGAGTAACTTTGGCATTAAAGGAGTATGACCTTTGGGAGTTAGTGGATAAAGTAGTTGTTCCACAGACATATATGACAAGCTTGGAAGGCCGCAAGAAGAAGGAGATCAAATTAGAGAGGGTCCTCTTGGATTTGGTGAAGTATAATCTAATTCCTCACATATCTGAGAAGAATATGACCAAACAAATGTTTGATTCCTTGGTAGTTTTATTCCAGAGAACTAACAAGAATAGGAAGACGGTCTTAAGGAATAGACTTGGATCAATGCATATGTCTAGATATGATAATGTTACCAGCTATTTAATGAGGATCACATAAGTCAGGGATGATTTTAAGGATGGAAATTTATTTTAAAATGTAGAAACCTTGGCGAATCTTACTAATCCTTCATATGAAAACTATAAATGTTTGGTGATATTTTTGTAAAAGTATTCAAATTTCCAAGGATTTTATATAATTTGTATAAAATTTTGATGTTTTTTAAGGTAAAATGATTTTATCCTATAGAATTTGGGCGAATCAGTTTTAGAATAGAAAATCATTTTTTGGGGAAAACCATGGAAAATTAGCCCATGAGATAAATTTAGCCCCTAAAATCATCCCTGATGTCATAGGTGCGTGATCATATTGTAGCCATAGGGGAGAAAACATAAGATGTAGATCTCATGCATGTGGCATTAAATGGTCTTCCCAAGTCTTGGGAACCATTTTTCAAAGGAGTCTACGCTTGTGAGAAACTACCAGATTGGCAAAGATTTTGTGATGATTGCATCCAGGAAGAGACTCAAGAGGAGTCTAAGAGAAACAAGCAAGACAGTAGTGAGGAGAACTTGGCTCTTGTCAGTAAGACAAGGAAGGAAAAAGGAAAGAGTTATAGCAAGAAGGATAATATTGATGGAGGATAATCACACCCAGGGAAGAAGAAGGAATTGAGTAAAATCAAGTGCTTCTCATGTCATAAGAATGGACATTATGAATATCGGTGTCCAAAGAAGAAGAAGGGTAAAGGAAAGATGCAAACAACAACATAAATAAAGATGCAACTTGATGATTTTTCAATGAAGTTTGAGAAAAAATAATGATTGGTTTCTTGCCTTTCTACCAGCACAACTACTAGGAGTATGTGGTTCTTGGAAAATGGTGCATATCGTCATATTACAGAAGCAAGAGAGATATTTAGTAGTCTAAAGGAGAGGGACTCATATGTTTATGTGAAACTTGGAGATGATCCCAAATATGGAGTAAAGGGAGAGGGAGAAATCACATTCCAACTTGATTCAAGAGGTTTGCTAGATTCCCATGATGTGCTTTATGTATCAAGTTTGAAGAAGAATTCTCTCTCAGTCTCATCTATGGAGGACATGGCTTTTGTCATTACATTTTGGAGAGGGAAAGTACTCATCCGTCCATAGAAAGATAACCTAGACAATGTAGTGATTATTGGGGTTAGAGAGGGAACTTTATACAGGTTGCAAGGTAATCATGTTCAGGATTTGGTATAGAAAAGTGACAACCTATGTGAGTTGTGGCACAAGAGGTTGGGACACATAAACTATATGGATTTACCAATTCTGAGGGGGATTTTTACAGGTCTTCCATAGTTCAATATTGAGCAACAAAGAGTGTGCAAAGGGTCTCCACTTGGAAATAATTCCAATGCTGCTTTTCCTAGCAGTGAGCATAGGTCCAAGGGGATGTTATTTCTTATCCATTCATATGTGAGTGGGTTGATGTCATTAGCATCATTATAGGGATCATCATACTATGTGATATTTATTAATGAATTTTCCAGGAAAACCAGGATCTTCTTTATGAATACCAAGGATCAGGTCTTTAGTCGATTTCAAGAGTTTAAAGCTCAAGTAGAGAATGATTCAGGTAAGAAGATCAAGGTCCTAAGGTTGGATAATGGGGGAGAGTACACCTCCAATGACTTCAAGGATTTCTCCAAGGAGGCAGGGATCAAGAGGGATTTGAAAATCTCATACAACCCTCAACAGAATGGGGTTGTAGAGAGAAATAATATATCCATCATTAGTTCTTCCAGGGCTATGATACATGACCAGGAGTTTCCTATGTTTCTATCGAAAGAGTCATATAACATGACAATATATGTGAAAAACATGAGTCCTTATAGGATATTGGGGGAGAAGACTCTGGAGGAGGAATTCTTAGGATTGAAGCCAAAGATTGGTCAATTGAGGATCTTTGGTTGTCCATTCTACATCCATGTGCCCATTGAGAAGAGAACAAAGTTGGAGCCTTCAAGAAAAAATGATATATTTGTGGGGTACAACAAGACCTCAAAGGCTTCCAAGATCTTCATTCTAGTGCAAATAAATATGATTGTGAGTAGAGATGTTAAGTTCAAGGAGGAATTGGCATATAGTAGATATCAAGAGTCATCAATAATGACAAAGGACAAGGAGAATCACACTCTGAATCATGAGAAACAATCAACAATTCATATTTCAGGTGGGAAGGATGAGATATCTCCTTTCAGTCCTATCAGTAGACCCAAGTGGCTATTGCAAAAATTGAAGGATGTTGATGAGGCTCCTAGGAGTGCATTCAGAGAGTGCATGCCTCCAAAGAATTTTCTGAACTATATGATTCTTATGAGTAGCATCATTGATGTTGAGCCTTCCAGTTTTGAGGAAGCAATAGATCAACAAGTATGGTGTGATTCCATGGTAGAGGAGTACACCTCTATTATGAGAAATGATTTTGGGACATAGTGCCAAAAATGGAGGGGAAGTCAGTTGTGAGTTCCAAGTGGCTCTACAAGATCAATCATGATGCATATGGTAGCATCAAGAATTTCAAGTTGATATTTGTGGCTAGAGGGTTCTCCCAGAAATAGGGAGTGAAATACGAGGAGACATTTTATCCAGTCAGCATGTATGGTTTTATTAGATATGTTATTTATATTACTTTATTTATGAGGTGGAGGATATATCATATGGATGTAAAAACAACTTTCCTCAATGGGATAATTGAGGAGTAAGTATACATAGAGAAACCTTAGGGATTTGAGGCGATCTCATGTGTGCTGGCTTAAGAAATCCTTGTACAGACTCAAACATGCACCCAGGGTGTGATATTCTAGGATTGATGGATACTTGCAGAGTATGGGCTTTACCAAGAGTGAGGTGGATCCTAACTTGCAGTTCATACTTGCTGGGAAGGATCCACTCATCTTGGTTATGTATGTTGATGATTTATGTCTCATAGGTGTAGAGGAACTTATTGCATGGTGCAAAGAGGATTTATATAGTGAGTTCAAGATGAAGGACAATGTCTTGATGCATTATTTCTTAGGATTAGAGGTATGGTAGGTATCAGGAGAGATATTCCTTGGACAGGGTAATTATGCAGTAGAGATCTTGAGGAGATTCAAGATGGAATATTACAAATCGATGGATACACCTATGGTTACCAATATAAAGAAGGTGATCACTTCATATTCAAAGTTGGTAGATCCTATGATATATAGGGAGATAATAGGGTCCTTGATATATTTGGTGAACACCAGGATTTTTTTTTTTTTTTTAGGTTGTGAACGCCTTGAGTCAGTTCATGGTGGTGTTGAGCAAGTGCATTGGATCACAGAGAAACATGTGCTTGGATACTTGAAAGGTTTAATCGAGTATGGATTGAAGTATCTTGGAGGAGATGGAGTGAAGTTGCAGGGATATACAGACTTAGATTGGGCAGGGAGTGTAGTAGACAGAAAAATCACCTTGGGGTGTTACTTCAGCTTGGGATAAACAATTTTTCCTTGGTTCAATAAGAACCAATGATCCGGATTATTTTCGGCACGAAATGAGAGCGAAGATATAATAAAGAAATGCAAAGATATCGTGCATATCCAATAATATAACATAAATATATCAGAGATGCAACCATAAACACAGAGATATAGTAATACACAATTTCTATTAGTGAAAGAAATGTACAGAGACTGTAAAAATACAGAGTGAAAGACTCACTAGAATGGTGGAATCTTATCTCTGAGAAGAGATGTGATGGCTACTCGCATTCACAAGAAGATGATTACAATGAGGCTCTGAAGGCATTTTTACAATAAGCAGGAATGCCAAAAACCCTAGACATCCAAAAACCTAACCCTATGAGATGAAGCACCAAAAGTCATGTGGGCCCCGTTTGGGTAAGTGAGTACATCAACTTCCCAGGGTCGTAACGTTTGCATACGATCTCCATTTTAGGCATGTGATAGCTCGTTGGAAAGGTATCATTGAGGAGATTCATTTTGGGGGCTAGATCATGCCTTCATCTATCATTGAGAACCTCTATATTGAACAACCTTCATTTGGGCCCTC
>JASDQU011027689.1:10179-31620 GCA_032191745.1 Picea mariana | reverse complement strand
ATGGGGTCTTCTTATTCTGTCCTTCCACTTGGTTCTATCTGACGATTAGGATAGATCCCGAATTGATCTAATGATTGTTATTACTCCCTAATTTTGAATGGACGATTAGGATTCCATGATCCTTCACAAGAAATTCTTCTGTGTAGGATCTAGCTTTTGCGTGATCTGACGGTCCAGGATTGTCCCGAGAACTACATCAATGGACATGAGTCTTCCTTGATTCTTTTGGAGTTTACTGTGGGGATTTTAATCCCAATAGCACCTTTGCATTGTTCCCTCCCTTATGAGCTTTCCTTCATCCTTTCCAAAGACCTTAACATTACATGCTCTGATTCTATGTGTATTGTATTCTTTGTAGAATCTCCCTATTATCTCTCCTGAGCTTTATGAACATAGGATCATTGTTGATCCTATTGTGATCAACACTGATCATGAATTGCTTCTTCCCCAAGATGATCTTCCTTTTCCTTTGATTATTGTACATGTTTGACTCATGTTTCCATCAATGACAACACACAATCAATAATTCCAACAAAACATAGGGGAGTGCATGGAAAATTCCCAAAATGAGTTTAAAACTTACAAAAAAAAGAGAAGAAAAATTAGCTTGAGTCAATAATGATAAATGAGGAGATTGAATTATGTTTTTTCATTGATTATAACATGTCAAATCATAACCATAAGAGATTTAAAATGATGACTTTTATTGTTTTTTACTAATAAAAATGTTAGTGCACAATTTTTGTAGTTCAAAATGGGTGTTAAATTTGATACTATGGAGTTGTAGAAAAATATTAGGTAGTTATATTATGAAGGATATAATTTATATATCTAGGATTCAATTTTAGCAAGCTCACAATGGTTGAAAAACTATTTCAAAGGGGAATAAAATCAAAGGCTCAGTTTTGAGAAAATTACTCTTTCCCTTACATAACAATTAGTAGAATAGATCCCTTAGTATTGGTTGGACTAAGAATTTTCATCATGGATGATGAACAAGAAACCTATGATTATGGAGAATATGTCATGGGTTAAAGTATGCATGCTAGTAATGATGAAATAAAGTATAATAGATGTAGAAATCAAGAGAACCCTCTAGATATTACAAAAACCGTGAGAAGTTTAAGGGTGGAAATTTGATGTTGTAGAGCATGCACTGAAATATTAATTAGAGATTGATTGGAGTAGAATGAACTTAATGTGGCTATGCTTCAATGTTTGAAAAACCTACTATGTCAATTGCAATAAGGAAAAAATTATAATAATGCTGGTGGGAGTAATATCTATTAGAATCATATGTTAATGAATCATATATAGGTGAAGGCTCCTTTAGTAGCCTCACATATTCCCCAAGAGGTCATAGGATGAATAGGCCTCCCATATGTAGTTTTCAGGGAGAATTACACAAGGCAAATCCACCTACGTTTGATGGTGAGGTCAAGATTGCAGAAGAACTTGAAGCTTGTCTTCTAGGAGAAAGAAATTATTTATAAGGTCATGTCTATTGAAGTAATATTAATGCTAAAGTTGATATTTTTAACTTGAGTGATCAAGAATCTATTTGGTGGGATTACCTTCAAGTACATGTACAGAAAATTAACGATTGGAATATTGTATGGAAGAAATTCAAGAAACATTTTAAGCAAAAGTACCTATCTGGCCATTGTTATGAAGGTAAGGTACAAAAGTTCTAGGAATTGAATTTGGGGCAAATAACCATGGATGAATATGTAACAAAATTTATAGAGTTTTTGAGGTATATTAGAGATAAAAAGGTAAAAATGTAGTTCATCTTGAGTGCACAACCTCCGTACAAACAATATATTGAATTTGAAGAGCATCAAACTCTCAAATAAGTAATTAGAAAGGAAAAACATTATTATGAGTCGAACAAAGGAAAAAAAAAAATCAAAAGGAATGGAAGGAAAAGAAAATATAGAAGTGATATCAAGCGAATAAGGGGTGTGTTGTCCCCCAGGTTGTCCCCTTATCTCTCACAAAGGGGCCAAATGCCAAGGCATAGTGTGTAGGATGCACCTTCCCATGCCACTATGGGTGTTCAAGATAGTTATTGAGCCAGGGGTGAGGTACCCTCAATATTTTATAAGAAAAAGGTTTGTGTCTATCACCCAAGAACACCCTATATAAATAGATGCGGATTATAATGGATTTATAATAGAGAAAAACGATGCATGGAGTTAATATCTACTATTGATTTAAAACAAATAAAAGGATGTTGAATTGTATTCTAGATGTGATTAGAAAAAGGACAACCACCAAGGGGGTTTAATAGGTTTCAATCATAGGCATGATCTTCTGAACTATGGAAACCATAATCTAGTTCCACTTGGAAAATAACTCAAAAAAATGAATAAATATGTGATGAGGAGGAGGAAAAAATACTTTCATAACTCATATTTATTAGATAGAAAACCAAATGGGTTAGACAAGTATAGATCCATTGGTTTATTCAACACCATTTGAGACATAAAATGAAGGGGGGAAGCTAGAATAACTTGCTTGAATTTATTATTTACCAGTGGAAACAACCTCAGCCTTGATTTCACAATAAACCCAATAGCTCATTTATATAATAGTAGCTCCAGTGTTGGGGTATATAAATTATTGGGGATGAAACAACCATTCTATTTATACAATAAATGCACCAAGGGTTTGGGATTACAAAATTGTTATCTTGGGCCTCATTACTTCCCTCTACACAATATGCTAGCCAAATAATTCTTACAATGAGAATGAGAATGAAAGAAGGGTGAAGTAGGAGGATAATGCTACTTGTTGTTGCAAAAGGGTAATACACCAAACAAATCTTTATTTTTTGATGGCCTCTAGCCTCTAATTCACATTCTTCAATTGTTGAAAATTAAATTCTCAAACATCATTGGGGAGAAATGAGCTCAAAATTTGGTTAGAAGAGCATATTTTGGGTGGCCAATGGGATCCCTCTATTTTATGGCATCTGCTAACTGATTTCCATTCACTTAGGGATTCATGTTTTACTTAGGGGGCATTACTTTCTCTTAACCCCACAAAATTAGGGTTGTTCTTGCCAATTCTAACCGAAAATAGTTATCTTTTGCATTTGGTTCTTTTTTCTTTTGAGCACCAATTTTTCAATTCCAAGAAAGTGGCTCAAATGAGATGAAGCTTCTACTGGAAGCGAAATTTGTTAAACTATGAGCTTGATTTCTTATGCGGATTAATTATTTTATTTTCTTCAACAATTTGATTCCATCTTAATACACTTCAACAATACCAAATCATAATCGAATAGCAATAACTATGTATATGAGTAAGCATGCACATCAACAACACATATACCCTGGGGAAACCCTATACAGGGAGAAAAACCCCAACAAACGATATTCCTTTATTGCATTAATAATGTAAGATCACTTACAAATATCCACCATGAATGTTCTGCACTAAAAGAGCTTGCCAAAATGACTCTAACCTGACAAAGACCTAAAAGACCTTGTTGAAATACACCTCTGATATGCTACCTCTATTTTTTATATACAACAATGATATGATACTTTGGTATGTTGCCTCTTTATCACTGATATGTGCCTCTATAGCTTCTATTGGAACATATATAAATTTCTGAACTTTAGTCTTTAAATAAATTATGTTTCCTTTTAAAATAAAATAGCGCCCGCTTGATTCTCGTCATTGATGAAATCTGCCATCAAATCAAACTATCCTAATATCTTAGAAGTTATGGAGTCACCTACTCATTAAAGAGTCAAATTTCAATAGAATACTTTTAAATTTTGGGTTTCGGAGTTTTGTAGTTCAGGCGTTTCAACATGCCTCACTTCCAAAGTCCCGATACGCGAAAAGTGTTCCAAAGGTCCAAGTCACCACACACGTATACCCATTAATATCTGACGTATCTTTCTGGAAATGACCTATCGGAATTTTAAATGAAGTTAATCAACCAAACGAATGAAGTAATATATTCTTAAAAGAAACTAAAATCCAATTATAAAATCGATAATAGTTTCACGATTTCGGAAATCAGGCCTTCACCATCTATTGTATCACTAATATCCCAAAGCATGAACTCCTGAAATGTCTTAAGCTTTAATTCGGTTTGATTAAGGATTAAAAACGATTAACAATTAATTAATTACTTCTCAATTTCATGTTTCATGGATCCTGCCTCGAACGATTATCAATATCCCGAGATACGAAACCCCGAAATTTTTGAAGTTAATTACGATTATTTAAAAGGGTTAAACATGATTAGAATTAATTAATCACATCGTGATTTTGCGTTTCGGAAGTCATATCATGAACCATTATAGGATATCCCGAGATCCAAAATTCTGAAATTCACTTAACAATAAGTGCGAATAACTAACGCATTAACGACGATTATCTCATAATTAATCCATCGCCAAATAATGACTCGGATAAATTAAAATTTCATATATGCTTTTCCCAATCATGAACCACCAAACAATTAATGACATTAATAATTGATTTACGACAATCATTCCAAATAAGATACCTAAACATCGCATAAATCTTTTCCATTAAGGAAAGTAAATACATTGTGAGTGAAGGTATGCGTTAATCGATGCAATTAAAGGAAAAGGATATTGAATTTGAATTTCATTGTGTGTTTTTACTGAGCAACAAGTTTTCAAGATAAGTAATTTTGTGCATTCCCTATGACAGATACCAAATTTCTGTGACCTGATACCATGGCTCCATGAAAAGAAACTAAAGTTCCTGGTGAAAGTTTGAACCAAAACAAAGATGTCTTTTCTGAAACCTCGCCCAGAAGCATAGACGCCATTAAATCCTAGATGTAAGTATTCAATATTCTACAGTATGAATTGGTCAATTGCCCAGATAATTAAGGTGACGAGGAGACGAAGATACTGGCTACCAAATACAAAAATGTGGCCCAATCAAAGCTACATAAGATAGCAACGAGGCCTAGACTCTTGCCTTACAATGATATGATCAGTTATTCACTGGAAAACATTGATATCATGACCAAGACCATCTTAAATTCACAAAATGTCATAGTTGGGTCTTTCTAGCCAGAAATTTTATAGGTAATGTACAAATTGTCTCCAAAACCCAATTTCATTTACAATGCCAGTTTCCTAGTGGACTTTGACAAGAAGGAATGTGTCCAATATGGAAAAAACCTGCCCGACTTAACTAAGGATTTGTACTCTCGCCCTGAGAAGTTTAGAGATGACTCTCATGGAATATACAGTCTCTTCACTAGAGCCTCACATAATGTATATAACAATGATGATTTGTAGACTCTATGGGAGGGAAAAAACAACCCATTTCTTGTTATAGTGGGTTCCTATTATGCACACAGTGGCAGAGAGGTATTATTTTGACTGGGCCAAGATGTTGTTATAAAGTTTGGTTAAAGAGATTACATAATATTGGTCACTAAAATCCAAGGGGAAACCTGCCTCATTCTTCTTGTCGGCTTATATCATGGGCATCATCTTCTTTATGACACATTTTCCCCTGATGGGATAGAACTAGACTTCAACTAGTGTCGATCCCATACATGTTTATCATTTGAAACTCTGGGAGGATAAAGCGAAAGATTTATTCTATGAAATCTACAACTGGGTGGTGGTGTCGATGCATACTATTATATATGGTTTCCCACCTCACAAGATTACTGACAAAATAGTGCCTAATCTAGGCAAGATAGCTGACTGGTACATTGAAGAGAATTTCTCCTATATTAGGGTTTTCGGTTGTTCAGTTCCTCCACATGCTCTACCTGAATTTTTACCAAATCAATTGGTGTGTTGCAAAGTAGCACAACAAAATGTGCATGGTGTAATTAGTAAGGAGCTGAAAGCAGTACAGAAAAGGGTATGGACCACCTTCCCCCTGCATATTGGTACGTTTTATTGTTGGATTTCAGCCATTCAAAAATAGAGGCTATGGCCCTGAAATAAATCAAGCTGGTCAATATTGAATTCAAGAACCATGATCTGCTGAAGATTGTAGGTAATCACATGGCCCTCTGCAGTTTGAAAAGATATGAACATGAAGATTCTCCTCAGGACGAATTATTCTGAAGAGCAAGGTCCTATCATGAGGTCTTGAGTCTAGTTCAAGCTCTGGCTCTAGAAAAATTGGCCAAGGTTTATAACTTCCAGAAGCATCGAAGAAATAGCCTTCCCAAATTATTGTAGGGAGAGACCCTAATACCTCCAGCTACACAACAAGTTGAGACCCAGAGCTTGGAAACAGGGAGCTCTAGTAAACAGGATGCTCAAGAAATTTTGGAGAAGACTGAGGTTTTGACTCATAAGGAAGACACCACATTGAGATATACACCAAGCGATCACGTTGATACTCAGACTAAGGCCTTCATAAAAGGGGGAGAAGAAAAGCCACTTTCCACACCTGGTAAACCAACTAATAACACAATCAGTAAGCATCCATCCACTGAGATAGGCAGTCCTATCCAATCTGTCACACCCTTATAGTTCAGTAGAGGGAACCCGAGTGCAGAAGTTGTATTCATAAAAGATCTTATACCTATTTCGGTAGAAGATATGCCTCCTTCGGAATTCTTCTTTAGTAAGAAGAGAAGGTTGGTAGTAAGAAGAGAAACACGTCAAAGGGATGGTATGACTTCGCTACATATGTTGTAGGCTCGCTGGGAGATTTTGCAACAACTAACCAGTTTTCAGTGGAAAACCTGAAGGAGAAGTTGAAGCAGAAGGATCTGTTGGTGAGCCAGTTGTAGGAAAAATTAAAGATTGTAGAGTTGGAATTCAGGAGTGAGATGAACAAGAGTTTCGAGCATATTAGAGTTTTTGATACATAGTAAATCCTGTAGATCAAATCCATTCTCGACGAAATGCACAAGAACACATAGGAGAGTAGAGAATGGGCCTTTCAGCAGGGAGAGTTGGTAAAACAACTACAGGCCAGAATAAACTCGACTAAAAATACAACTGTAGATATGATAGTTTTCCAAATGAAGGCATTGGAGGTGCGTGAGAAGATGGGATAAACACAGCAAAGCCTTTTCACTAAGGTAGAAGTTGTCCAAAACCATTTTTGGGTGGTCGACCAATCCTTAAATAACATTTTTTTAAAGGAAAGAGAGGCTATTGTTGCTTAGGACACTTTCCAAGAAGAAGTTGTGGTGTCGACAAGATAAGGAGTATCTATGGTCTCTAGATTGTCTCCCTCAGAACAAACCAGAGGTGATATTATATTGAAGACCTGGGAGACTAACATAGCGGAAATTAAAATAATGGCTAAGGAAGTGAAGAAGGATTGTGAAAAAACTTTTCATTCACTCAACAAAGAGTCATTAGGCCTCAGAAAAGATAATATCTCTGAAGTCTTGGGACAAGTTGATATAGCAAGGCCTCAACTTAATACTAAGACAAACATGGAAGAGGCTCGGGCTGAAATCTTGCAATTAAAATAGATTGATATTACTCAGATAGATAGGTGGCTAGTGAAGCTCAGTCTTCAGCTATAGTCTATAGTTTCAAAAGACAAGAGAATGGAAGGCAGAATGCCTCACTTAAAAAAAAAATTATATATGTTTGAGGCAAACGACTTAGCAGATTTGTCCAGATTGGTGGTACAATTCGTTGGCATGTGTGTCAAATGTGTTGAGCAGGGAAAAGGCAACACTTTCGGGAACCAATTAGATAATCTGTACACATCATTGGTATAGATCATGATTATAAGACCAACTATTTCTGAGTTGGAGAACAAGAAGGAAAAACGCCTCCGCTAGCATAGCAAAAAGACAAGGGAGATGCAAGTGAAGAATTTCAGATTTTACATTTTGTAATTTTACTATTTTAGAAATAAGGAGAATTCCAACCGCTTAGGGTTGATAACCTTTTGTATAAATACATGTTTCAAATATTGAACAAAGGTTGCTTCTAGCCAATTGTAATTAAGAGAAAATATCCTTTTGTGAGAATTAATACAAGCACAGTCAAAGATTCCAATCTTTGTGTAGTCTAAGTTATGTTTCTCCTTTGTACTCTGTATTTCTTGTTTCTTTAAATGTCTCTTTGATAAGTGAGTGTTTACAATTTAGTAACATAACTACTGTAATCACACCAAACCGGTTGTTTGTTAAGCAAGCAATTTTTCCTCTGTATTTGTTGTCAGTAAATATAAGACCTATAAGCTACTTGGATAACTAAATCTTATATCCTTTCAAGAGTGCATGCTTTATTTTATTCTACTGTGAATAGGATAAGATTCATATCTACATTTATGCCTTGTTTTGTTTAACAATTTTGTAAGTTTCTCTCACCTCACATGATTTCATAAATCGACTCAGACGACAAATTACGACCTCTGTATTGTTCTATTTTTATTTTCATTTGAGGAATTAAGTCTTATATAACTATTGGGAGAAAAATCACTTCTTAAAATCTACCTTTATTTTTATGATGCCTTGACATTACGCTTCTAATCCTTAAGTGTAATCTCAAGAACAACATATTTTTGGCACCGTTTCCAGGGACGGAGATACGAAGTTATTTTTCCCTGGGAAGAATGACAAGGTAATATTTTGTCTTTGATAGTGAACAAGGATTGAATACTGTATTAAGGATTTATCTTTCACTTGGCGAATCCACTTTATATAAGTTGGCATTCGGTAGAAAGAATACCAGGAAGAACCCTAACGAACAATAGAATACTCTTGTAACCAATCCCAAAAAAAATTTGAGACTAAGGGGAAACCCCAAGCAAGTTGTCGCATCCACAAGTAAGGTTTACCAACCCAAAGTTGTGCAAACTAATGCTAAGGTTCCACTTGAGAAGTCAACCTCACAAAAAGGTTACACACAAAGCCACTTCGGACATACATCAACTAATAAACTTGAAATTGAAGTTATAAACCCCGAACAACTTTTATGTGAGATAAAAGTTGAGACCATTTTGACTCCCCCCTCTACTAATAAAGGTAAAGGACCCCTTTTGATACCCACTTTTATTTCACGGTTCCCCAAAGTAAAGGTTTGTATTCCCTGAAACTCTAAGGAGTATATTGTGTATCCTGATTCAACTCCTACTAGTTCTCCTGTCTCTATATCCTGTAAGTCCGAAGAACCTAGCCCTCATTTCCCTTTTTTCCATTTTTCATACTTTTCGTCTCCTACTGATCTGTCTCCGAAACTTCATTATCCTCATTCTAAAGTAGCCTAAGGACCACTACAAGTTTACAAAAACCCCCTTTTCATCTCTCAAAGTTCATCCCCTCACATTCAAATGGTTGTAATTGGAGGAGGTAGCGTTGGAGGTGGCGCTAGAGGTGGTGTCAGAGGAGGAGGTGGAGGAGGAGGCGTCCAAGGGACACCACTTCCCCCTCCCAGGATCTTTGCCAAAGTAGTTGTCATATATGCTCCTCTGGCCCTTCCCCCTGTCCTTCATGACCTACCCAAAAATTACATGAAGAATTTACCAAAGTTCACATGAGAGGGAGATTTAACGGCAAGAGAGCACATAAGCTTTTTCGACCAATTCGCTGATATCCTCAGCATTGAGCATGAAGATGTTTATTTGAGACTTTTGGTGAAAACCTTTGAAGGAAAAGTAAGACTTTGGTTTCGAGGGCTTCCACTGGGATCTATAACATCTTATGATGCACTAGAAACCGCCTTCTTAAGGCAGTGGGGAGAGAGAAAAGACCACTTGTATTACCTGACAGAATTTGGGGCTTTGAGGAAAAAGAATTCAGAGTCAGTCTTAGAGTTCATACAAAGGTTTAATAAACATTATCAAAAAATTTTGGTAGAAGTTAAACCCTCACAGCCTGCAGCTAAAGTAACTTTCGCAAGAGCTTTCGAGCCAAACTTTGCCTTGCTTTTGAGAGAAAGGATATATGTTGATCTCATCAGAATGCAAGACGATGTCATCGAAACTGAGTCAAACATGATGGAATCTGGTAAACTAAAAGAGAAGGTCAAAACATGAAACAAAGACACTAAGCACTTCAGGGAGAAAGCTAGAACTTCCAGATCTGGGAAGTCCACTGAGGAAAAAATGGATGATATGGCCAAAATAATAAAATAATTATCAAACAAGATCTCCATAATCGAATTAGACCAGTCTAAGCCTGATCCTTTTGCTAGGAGAGACTTCAAAAGGAATACAAATCCACAGACCCAGTAGAGACCGGTAAAAAATGAGGATTAGAAAGTCAAAGCTCCTTTCAAAACATAAAACTTTATGCAAAGTGATCATACACAAGATTTTGAGGGATTTGATGAAGATATAGGCAACCTCAGTGATAATGACCAAGAACCTCACCTAACCAGACAAGATTACGAAAGGTATTTAGATCAAGAACCATTGTTTGGAGACGAGGTAAGTATAAATAATATGGGGGACTCCAAATATCAGGGAATCACGGACTCTATAATGGCCGAGCTCCAACTAAAATATAATTTAAGGCCTAGAGATAAAAAATTTACAACTGATCCACTGAAGAAAATTTTGTCGAGAAGTAAAAAGAATCAGACCTCTCAAACATCCACTAAAAATCTAATGGCCAAAACAAAGACAATTGAGATGCAAGATACCAAGATGAAGACGACCGAAACAAAGGAAACACAAACCAATAGAACAAAAAAAAGAGGCACAGAGATACCATCTAGGGAAGATGAAAAGGCGATTGGAAGTTTCAATCTAGAAAGTGAAATCAATAAAATTAAAATTATGGTGCCTTTGGTTGAACTGACAAAAAATCCGATGTACAGAAAACAAATCATCAATATGATTAATTTCTTGGATACTGAAAGTCATGTGGATTATATTAATTTGGAAGATGATAATCCTACTATAATATTTGGTCCGCATATCGAAAATGCCAAAGGTCCTTTCTCTCCTTTTTATATCACGTTGACTGTGCATGATCATTTGCTACATAACTATATGTTGGATTCTGGAGCTTCACACAACTTAATTCCCAAAGCTATCATGGAAAAACTGTGCCTCAAGGTTCTAGAACCTACCAAGACTTGTATTCTTTTGATTCAAGAAAAGTTAAGTGCCTTGGCATGATTAAATATTTAGTAGTTAATCTTGCACAGATCCATGTGAAAAGTATTCTCATGGATGTAGTTGTTGTCGATGTTCCTACAAAGTATGGCATGTTGTTGTCTAGGTCTTGGGGTTCTAAACTTGTAGGATCGCTGCAATTAGATATGAATTATTCCACGATTCCAATATTCAACTGACAGTTCACTCGTCTATACAGGGAAATGAGATTGGTGTATATTGTAAGTGACCCACAAAACCCAGATAACTATCCAGTACCTGTCGTTGATCAATATTTAGGTAATTGTATATTATCAATTGATGATAGTTTAGATGAATGTACATAAGAAAATTTTACAGAAGAAGAAAAACAAAAAAACCAAAAAATAAATAAAAATGAAAATAGTGTAGGAGTTTGGAAGATATATTTTGATGGTGCTTCGTTGTGGGAAGGAGCAGGATCTGGGGTATTGTTTGTGGCACCCAGGGATGAATTTATTATTCATTTCTCATATATATTGCAATGGGACATCGACTATACTAATAATTTATGTGAATATGAGGCTCTTGTCTTAGGATCAAAGGCTACCAGAAAGTTGAAAATTGAAAATCTGATAGTTTACGGTGATGCATAATTGATTGTAAAACAGATTGTGCAGCAGTATCAGTCCAAGCATCCAAGGTTAAGGTCGTATAAGAACTACACCTGGGATCTGATAGAATTTTTTTTCTCATCTTTCAATATCCATCAGATTCCTAGGGAAGAAAATCAACAAGCCAACTCCCTAGCGAAAGCGATTGCGACTTTCATGCCACCTATAGTTTTGAAGCTGAAGTACCATATACAAATGAGGCATAGACCTTCAATACTGAATAATTTTCAACACTGGTAGGTATTCGAATATGATGAGAAAATCAGGCAATTTTTAGAAATGGTCGATGAATTTTCCGAAACGCATATTGATCAAGAAAATCAGAATGACCTTGCTTGGGTCATGCAGGAAGGTGAAGATCCTTAGGAGTTCCAAGATAAAATCGCTAATCATCGCATGTTGGTGCTGAAAAACAATAAGATCCCTAAAGGTATGATTCCTTTAGAAAGATTATTCTATCATGACGATATTCCCCTAAAGTCTACTTTGCAGCCTCAGCCTGAAGAGGTTGAAGATTGTAATATAGGCACCAAGGAAACTCATAAGCTGGTAAAGATATCTAAATACCTTCCAACTAAAATGAAAAGTAAATATGTCGATTTACTCAAGAAATACAAAGATGTCTTCGCTTTGTCTTATAACGAATTGAGAACTTATGATACCACTGTCATCGAACATAAGATTCCTTTAAAGAAGGGCATCAAACATTTCAGGCAGAAGCTCAGACAAATAAATCCTATACTACTTCCCGTGATAGAAAGGGAGGTAAAGAATCTCTTGGATGCAAAATCATCGTTCCACTCAGATATTCCGAGTGGATAGCCAATTTAGTCCCAGTTAGGAAGAAAAACGGCGAAATCAGACTATGCGTGGATTTCAGGAACTTAAATAGATCATCCCTCAAAGATAATTATCCACTACCTAAAATGGATCATGTTTTGGAGAAAGTGGTCAGAGCTAATAAAATGTCTATGATTGATGGCTTTTCAGGTTATAACCAAATTGCAGTCCACGAGGACGATAAAGAAAAAATCGCGTTCACTACCCCATGGGATACTTTCATGTATGATAAAATGCCATTCGAGTTGATGAACACAGGAGCCACTTTCCAACGAGCGATGGACATCTCCTTCATTAGTGAAAGAGATAAGTTTGTTGTCATTTATCTTGATGATTTAACTGTGTTTTCTAAACCTGATGTAGAGCACTTAATACACCTCAAAAAAACGTTCGATAAATGTCAAAAATTCGGTTTGTCTCTGAACCCCAAGAAATCTTGGGCCATATAGTATCTAGAGATGGAATTAAAATTGACCTGAAAAGGGTTGAAGCTATAGATACAATAAATATTCCTAGGAACAGAAATCAAATCCAATCATTTTTAGGTAAAATAAACTTTTTAAGGAGATTTATTCTGAACTTCGTTGAAATTGTAAAGTTCATTACAGATATGCTAAAAAAGAACAGTGAGGTAAAATGGACAACTAAAGCTAAAGCATCCTTTGAACATATTAAGCAAGTTATAGGGGAAGCACCTGTGTTGGCCAGTCCTGATTACATGAAAGAATTCTTGATTTTCTCATTCAAATCCAAACATATGATTGCAGCTGTACTCCTACAGAAGAACGCGGAAGGGTTTGAACAATCGATAACATTCTTCAGCAAAAGCCTCAGAGACGCGGAGTTGAAATACGACATACTGGAAAAGCAAGAATATGCAATGGTGAAAGCCCTAAAATCTTTCAGGACCTACGTGCTACATTCTAAAGTAATTGCATATGTACCTACCAGTTCCGTTAAAGACATATTGGTTCAACTTGATAGTGATGGTAGGAGAGGCCAATGGCTTGCCAAGATCTATGAATTTGATATTGAGGTCAAACCAACAAAACTTGTCAAAGGTCAAGGCCTGGCTAAGCTATTAGTCGAATCAAATTTCAGAGCACTCGGGATAAATCATTTTCAAGCTTACGAAGGTTTTCCAGACATAGACGAATTTGATGTCATTATACCTGTAACCGAGATCCAAGAAAAATTCTCTTCCTCTTCCTGGTATAGCGACATAGTTTCATATCTCTTGACTCTGCAGTGCCCGAGTGATATGAATCCTTCCAAGGCAAGAACACTGAAGCTGCACGTGGTAAAATATTGTATTGTTGACAGTCAGTTGTATTGGAAAGACCCATTGGGATTTTTATTGAGATGCCTAATAGAATCAGAAACAAAGAACATCATAAATGAGTTTCATGAAGGGGTGTGTGGAGGACACCACGCCTGGAGGGAGACGACTTATAAGATCCTAAGAGCTGGATACTATTGGCCAAAGTTATCTATAGGTGTGAATGCTAAAGTCAAAGCCTGTAATCCCTGTCAATTATTCCCAGGTAAACAAAAACTCCCCGCACTGCCCTTGACCCTAGTCAAGACAGAAGCTCCATTTCAATAGTGGGGTCTAGATTTTATTGGAGAAATTCATCGACATTCAAGCGCACAACATAAATGGATCTTGACCGCTACATATTATTTCACTAAATGGGTTGAGGCCATTCCAACCAAAAACGCCATAGACTCAATGGTGATAAATTTATTAGAGGAAAACATTTTATCCATATTTGGCTATCCTCGGAAGATAGTTACAGATATTGCCCAGGCATTCAAATCCATGGCATTGGTTAGTTTTTGTCAAAAGTACAATATTGTGCTGGGAAATTCCACAGCTTACTATCCTCAGGGAAATGGATTAGCCAAATCATCAAATAAGAGATTAATCACCATAATAAAAAAGGTACTAACCGCAAATAAGAAAGGCTGGCATGTTCATCTGAAATACGCTTTGTGGGTGAATCGGATAGGCACTAAGAAATCGATCAGAATGTCTCCTTTCCAAATGGTGTATGGGGATGACATGGTACTACCTATAAACATGGCTCTGCCGGTAATGAATCTCTGGAAAGATTCAAAGAAAGAACCTAATGATATCACCCGAAGAATCAACCAGTTAATAGAAGTGCAGTAGAACAGGGCTGATGTGGATGAGAAAACTCAAGAAATACCAAGACAATATGAAATCCCTATTTAATAAAAAGGATAAAGATAGGGAGTTCCTTCCTAACGACCTCATTTTAAAATGGGACTCTAGGAAGGAGGATGCCGGAAAACATGGAAAATTCAATCACATCTGGTGTGGACCTTTCAGGGTCATAGCTTCTGAAGGAAAGAATTTGTTCTTGTTGGAGAACCTTGATGGGAAAGTCCTTAACGCCCCCATCAACGGGCATTACCTGAAGCACTTTATGCAATAAGCATGTTTCCAAACTCTCACTGTATATACTGGTTTTATTTCCTTGTTTTGATTCGAAATTTTCATTTCTTTGGTAAGTTTCCACTTTCACTGTAAATACGACCAAGTTTGTTGATTTCACCAAAAAAACAGAAATATAAAAAATAAGGAACAACTACTATTTCTTTTTCGAGAAATTTCTGACATTTCTCGTGTTTATCTTTATGCATAATGCTTGCTGACAGTTGAGAAATAAGGATATATCAGAAATGTGTTTCATAACATTGATATTCTCTCAAAACAGGTGATAAATAAGTGGTTTGCTTAGTTGAAAATATAAAAAAAAATTGAGGTGTGAGATTCTAACCTACTGAACCAAGTTAAAATTTTCAAAGAGATTTAGCTAAATATGAAGGAAGTCTCATCCATATAAATATTGTCACCTGATTAACAATGAGAGGAACATAAGAATTATGGCTTAATCCTAAAAGTCTTCTCTGAGTTAAATAAAATTAAAATGTCAAAATAAAAAATGAAATAAAATAAAAATACAAATAAAAGATCTAAAAAGAATACGAGAATATTTGAAAAAGCTTATGTGAGATTGCCCATGCTCGCAATAGAACGTTTGAGTACTCTTATTGTTTTATCCTACCCATCCCAAAGTTTTATTTTCTTTTATTCTTTTTTCCCCCTTTTTGGTCTTCACAGAGAGAAGATTTCGTCTTAACTCTGAAAACTCAGAAACATGTATTAAAATAATGTCAGGAGAAAATTTATACGCCCCTCTCAATTTAACTGAAAGAAAGTATGTCTAGGTTAATCCTGACTACTTTAGCCTTTCTAACAGACTCAAACTGATTAGTTTCGCTCAAGGCAAGTCCCTGGAAAGTAAAATCTCCCCATGATAACTTCTTTATAGGCGAAGGTGTTTTGAAGGTTGGAAGAGGATTAACCCAAAGTAATCAAAGTGAGTTGACAGACCTCTGTTGCTAAATTATAAACATATATCGTCCCTGGTATATTACATACAAATTGATTGCCCCCACTTCATGTTTATTAAAAAAAATATAAGACAGATGGTGAAAGTAAATTCATTAAATGATTGCTCCCATCTAGTCCAAAAAGAGATTATGAAAGGAAATACATTAAATGATTGCCCTCATCTCATCATTTAAATGCAAAATGACTAATTGAAGTGGTGAAAGGAAATTCAATGAGGGAATTAGATAACTTCACCGGGGCACTGAATAGGCTCGCTGGCAGTGAAGAAATGTCTATGATATCTACAAGGTTGTTATACATGTATTATAAGGTACTATGGTAGTTAGTTCCCTTTTCGACCAGATTTACATTCTAAGCCGACATAGGACTCCCTAACTAAATCATTAAAATCATTTTTCCTTGATACGAACAAGATCGAATAGAGTTTGATAGATGGGTTAAGGTTGCTTTGATTATCTTAAGAAAATACGAATACAGTTTTAAGAAAGAGGAATTTCAAATAGCCTAACTGAAAGTCATGATTTGATGTGTTTTGAAGGTTTTCTAAGTTACGGTCGAAACTCTTGTTTCGGTATGATCTTTTTCCGAAAGTGTTCCACAGAAATGCAATAATAACTCCATTTACCCAATAAACGCACTTGGTCTACTGTTCTTTTGCATCTCGCAGGGAGACACGATCCCTAGATGGAGCCTATGTTGGAACATATATAAATTTCTGAACTTTAGTCTTTAAATAAATTATGTTTCCTTTTAAAATAAAATAGCAGGCACTTGATTCTCGTCATTGATGAAATCTGCCATCAAATTGAATGATCCCAATCTCTTAGAAGTTATGGAGTTGGCTACTCGTTAAAGAGTCAGATCCTTATAGAATACTTCAGAAATTCGGGTTTCAGAGTTTCGTAGTTCAGGCGTTTCAACATGCCTCACTTCCAAAGTCATGATATGCGAAAAGCATTCCAAAGGTCCAAGTTAGCACAAACGTATACCCATTAATCTCTGACGTATCTTTCCAGAAATGACCTGTTGGAATTTTAAATGAAGTTAATCGACCAAACAAATGAAGTAATAAATACTTAAAAGAAACTAAAATCCAATTATAAAATCTATAATAGTTTCACGATTTCAGAAATCAGGTCTTCACCATCTATTGTATCACTAATATCTCGAAGCCTGAACTCCTGAAATGTCTTAAGATTTAAGTTGGGTTGATTAAGGATTAAAAATTATTAACAATTAATTAATTACTTTACGATTTCACGTTTTGGGGATCCTGCCTCGAATGACTATCAATATCCCAAGATACGAAACCCCAAAATATTTGAGGTTAATTACAATTATTTAAAAGGGTTAAACATGATTAGAATTAATTAATCACATAGCGATTTTGCGTTTTGAAAGTCACATCATGAACCATTATAGGATATCCCGAGATCCAAAATTCTGAAATTTACATAACGATAAGTGTGATTAATTCACTCATTAACGACGATTATCTCATGATTAATCCGTCACCAAACAATGACTAAGATAAATTCAAATTTTATCTATGCTTTTCCCAATCATGAACCACCAAAAAATTAATGACATTAATAATTGATTTACGAAAATCATTCCAAATAAGATCTTGAAACACTGCATAAATATTTTCCATTAAGGAAAGTAAATACATTGTTAGTGAAGGTATGCGTTAATTGATGCAATTAAAGGAAAAGGATATTGAATTTGAATTTCATTGTGCATTTTTACTGAGAAACAAGTTTTCAAGATAAAGAATTTTTCACATTCCCTGTGACAGATAACATAGTTCTATGACCTGATACCATGGCTCTATGAAAATCAACTAAAGCGCCTGGTGAAAGTTCGAACTAGAACACAGATGTCTTTTCCGACACCTCGCCCAAAAGCATAGTCGCCATTAAATCCTGGATGCAAGTATTCAATATTCTACAGTATGAATTGGTCGATTTCCCAGATGATTCAGATGACAAGGAGACGAAGACCTTGGCTACCAAATACAAAATTGTGGCCTAATCAGAGCTACATAAGATAACAACAAGGCCTAGGTTCCTGCCTTACAACGATATGATCGGTTGGGCGTTGGAAAATGTTGATATCTTGACCAGGATCATCTTCAATTCACAAAAGGTCGGACTTGGGTCTTTCTGTCCAGAACATTTATAGGTAATGTACAAATTGTCTCCAGCACCCAATTTCCTTTACAAATCCAGTTTCCTAGTGGACTTTGAGAAGAAGGAATGTGTCCAATATGGAAAAAACATGCCCGACTTAATTAAGGATTGGTACTCTCACCCTGAGAAGTTCAGAGTTGACTCTCATGGAATATACATAGTCTCTTCACTAGAGCCTCACATAATGTATATAGCAATGATGATGTATAGACTCTATGGGAGGGAAAACATAGCCCATTTCTTGTTATAGTGGGTACCTATTATGCACATGGTGGCAGAGGGGTATTCTTTTGACTGGGACAAGATGTTGTCAGAAAGTTTGGTTAAGGAGATTACAGAATATCGGTCACTAAAAGCCAAGGGAAAACTTGCCTCATTCTTCATGTCGGCTTATATTATCGACGTCATCTGCTTTATGACACCTTTTCCCCTAATGGGATGGAATTGGAATTCAACTAGTGTTGAGCCCATACATGTTTATCATTTGAAACTCTGGGAGGGTAAAGAGAAAGATTTCTTCTATGAAATCTACAACTGGGTGGTGGTGTCGATGCATACCATTATATATGGTTGCCCACCGCCCAGGATTTCTGAAAAAATAGTGGCTAATCTAGGCAAGATAGTTGACCAGCACATTCAAGAGAATTTATCCTATATTAGGGTTTTCAGTTGTTCAGTCCTCCACATGCTCTACCTGAATTTTTACCAGATCGATTAGTGTGTCATGAAGTAGCACATCAAACTATGCATGGTGGAATTAATAAGGAACTAAAAGAAGTACAGAAAAGGGTATGGCCCACCTTCCCCCTGCAGATTAGTATGTTTTCTCTACTAGATTTCAGCCATTCGAAAGTAGAGGTCGTGGCCCTGGAATAAATCAAGATGGTCGATATCGAAATCAATAAGCACAATCTGATGAAGATTGTAGGTAATCACATGGTCCTCTGCAATTTGAAAATATATGAACATGAAGATTCTCCTCAGGACAAAGTATTTTGAAGAGCAAGGTCCTATCAGGAGGTCTTGAGTCGAGTTGAAGCTCTGGCTCCAGAAAAATTGGTTGTTATTTATAACTTCCAAAAGAATTGAAGAAATAGCCTTCCCAAAGTATTGCAAGGAGAGACCCGAATACCTACAGCTACACAACAAGTTGAGACTTAGAGCTTGGAAACGGGGATCTCTAGTAAACAGGATGCTCAAGAAAGTTTGGAGAAGACTGAGGTTTTGACTCAGAAGGAAGACACTACATTAACAGAACCACCANATTCTACCCGATCTTCGACGGGTAGAATGTTGGATTTTCTTCTCCCCTTTATAAAAAGGGGAGAAGAAAATCCATTGTCCACGCTGGGTAAACCAACTACTAACATAGTCGGTAAGAAGCCATCCACTGAGATAGGCAGTTCTATCCAATCTGTCACACCCTTACAGTTCAGTAGAGGTAACCCGAGTGCAAAAGTTGTATTCATAAAATATTTTATACCTATTTTTTCATAGGATATGCCTCATTCGGAATTCTTCTTCAGTAAGAAGAGAAGGGAGATAGTAAGAAGAGAAATGCATCAAAGGGATGGTGCTAGTATCAAAAATCACAGGGTGCTATTGGATGGGTAGGCCCTAGAAGAAGAAGACTTCGCTACAGATGTTGTAGGCTTGATGGGAGCTTTTACAACAACAAACCAATTTTCAGTGGCAAACCTAAAGGAGAAGTTGAAGAAGAAGGATCTGTTGGTTAGATAGTTGCAGGACAAATTAAAGACTATAGAGCAGGAAGTCGGGAGCAAGATGAACAAGATTTTTGAGAATATTAGAGTTTTTGATACATAGGAAATCTTGCATCTCAAATCCAATATCGACGAAATGCAAAAGAATGCACATGAGATTAGAGAATGGGCCTTTCAGCAGGGAAAGTTGGTAAAACAACTACAGGCCAGAATAAACTTGACTAAAAATACAACTATAGATATGATAGTTTTACAAACTAAGGCATTGGAGGTGCCTAAGAAGCTGGGATCAGCATGGTAAAGCCTTTTCACTAAGGCAGAAGTTGTCCAAAAAAAATTGGGTGGTCGACCAATGCTTCAATAACATTTGTTTAAAGGAAAGAGAGGTTATTGTTGCTCGGGCCACTTTCCAAGAAGCAGTCGTGGCGTCAGCAAGAGAAGGATTATATATGGTCTCCAAATTGTCTCCCTTGGAACAAACCAGAGGTGATATTATACTGAAGACCTGGGAGACTAACATAGTGGAAACTAAAAGAATGGCTAAGGAAGTGAAGAAGGATTGTGAAGAAACTTTTCATTCACTCGATAAAGCGTCATTAGGCCTCGGAAAAGATAATATCTCCAAAGTATTGGGACAATTTGATATAGCAAATCATCAAATTAATATCAAGACAAACATGGAAGAGGCTCGGGCTTCAATCTTGCAATTAAAATAGATTGATATTACTCAGATAGATAGGTGGCTAGTGAAGCCCAATCTGCAACTACAGTCTATAGTTTCATAAAACAGGAGAATGAAAGGTAGACTGCCTCAATTAGAAAAGAAATTATATATGTTTGAGTCAAACGAATTAACAGAGCCATCCAGATTTGTGGTACAATTTATGGGCATGTGTGTCAAATGTGTTGAGCAGGGAAAAGGCATCACTTCCGGGAACCAATGAGATAACATGTACACATCATTTGTAGAGATCATGATTAGAAGACCAAATGTTTCTAAGCTGGAGAACAAGAAGGAAAAACACCTCCGCCAGCATAGCGAAAAGACAAGGGAGATGCAAGTGAATCATTTTAAATTTTACATTTTGTAATTTTACTATTTTAGAAATAAGGAGAATTCCAACCGCTTAGGGTTGAGAACCCTTTGTATAAATACATGTTTCAAAGATTGAACAAAGGCTGCTTTTGGATGATTGTAATTAAGAGAAAATCTCCTTTTGTGAGAATTAATACAAGCGCAGACAAAGATTCCAATATTTGTGCAGTCTAAGTTATGTTTCCCCTTTGTACTCTGTATTTCTTGTTTCTTTAAATGTCTCTTTGATAAGTGAGTGTTTACAATTTAGTAACACAACTATTTTAATCACACCAAACCAGTTGTTTGTTAAGCAAGCAATTTTTCCTTTGTATTTGTTGTCAGTAAATATAAGACCTGTAAGCTACTTGGATAACTAAATCTTATATCCTTTCAAGAGTGCATGCTTTATTTACTTCTACTGTGAACATGCTAAGATTCATCTCTACATCGATGCCTT
>JASDQU011027689.1:0-10129 GCA_032191745.1 Picea mariana | reverse complement strand
CAGAATTGATTGTAAAATAGATTGAGCAGCAGTATCAGTCCAAGCATCCAAGGTTAAGGTCATACAAGAAATGCACTTGGGATCTGATAGATTTTTTTTTCTCATCATTCAATATCCATCATATTCCCAGGGAAGAAAATCAACAAGCCAACTCCCTAGTGAAAGCGACTGCGACTTTCATGCCACCTACAGTTTTGAAGTTGAAGTACCATATACAAATGAGGCAAAGGCCTTCAATACCGAATAATTTTCAACAATGGCAGGTATTCGAATATGATGAGAAAATCAAGCAACTTTTAGAAATGGTCGATGAATTTTCCGAAACACATATTGATCAGGAAAATCAGAATGACCTTGCTTGGGTCATGCAGGAAGGTGAAGATCCTTAGGAGTTCCAAGATAAAATCACTAATCACCGCATGTTGGTGCTGAAAAACAATAAGATCCCTAAAGGCATGATTCCTTTAGAAAGATTATTCTATCATGACGATATTCCCCTAAAGTCTACTTTGCAACCTCAGCCTAAAGAGGTTGAAGATTGTAATATAGGCACCAAGGAAACTCCTAAGCTGGTAAAGATATCTAAATACATTCCAACTAAAATGAAAAGAAAATATGTCGATTTACTCAAGAAATACAAAGATGTCTTCTCTTGGTCTTATGACGAATTGAGAACTTATGATACCACTATCATCGAACATAAGATTCCTTTGAAGAAGGGCATCAAACCTTTCAGGCAGAAGCTCAGAAAAATAAATCCTGTACTGCTTCCCATGATAGAAAGGGAGGTAAAGAATCTCTTGGATGCAAAAATCATCATTCCACTCAGATATTTCGAGTGGATAGCCAATTTAGTCCCAGTCAGGAAGAAAAACGATGAAATCAGACTATGCGTGGATTTCAGGAACTTAAATAGATCATCCCTCAAAGATAATTATCCACTACCTAAAATGGATCATGTTTTGGAGAAAGTGGTCAGAGCTAATAAAATGTCTATGATTGATGGATTTTCAGGTTATAACCAAATTGCAGTCCACAAGGACGATAAAGAAAAAACTGCGTTCACTACCCCATGGGATACTTTCATGTATGATAAAATGCCATTCGGTCTAATGAACACAGGAGCCACTTTCCAACGAGCGATGGACATCTCCTTCGTCAGTGAAAGAGATAAGTTTGTTGTCATTTATCTTGATGATTTAACTATGTTTTCTAAACCTGATGCAGAGCACTTAATACACCTCAAAAAAACATTCGAGAAATGTCAAAAATTCGGTTTGTCTCTGAACCCCAAGAAATATTGGGCCATATAGTATCTAGAGATGGAATTAAAATTGACCCAAAAAGGGTTGAAGCTATAGATACAATAAATATTCCTAGGAACAGAAAGGAAATCCAATCATTTTTAGGAAAAATAAACTTTTTAAGGAGATTTATTCCGAACTTCGTTGAAATTGTAAAGTTCATTACAGGTATGCTAAAAAAGGATAGCGAGGTAAAATGGACAACTGAAGCTAAAGCGTCCTTCGAACGTATTAAGCAAGTTATAGGGGAAGCACCTGTGCTGGCCAGTCCTGATTACATGAAAGAATTCTTGATTTTCTCATTCGCATCTGAACATACGATTGCAATTGTAATCCTATAGAAGAACGAGGAAGGGTTTGAACAATCGATAACATTCTTCAACAAAAGCCTCAAAGACGTAGAGTTGAAATACGACATACTGGAAAAGCAATAATATGCAATGGTGAAAGCCCTAAAAGCTTTCAGGACCTACGTGCTACATTCTAAAGTAATTGCATATGTACCTACCAGTCCCGTTAAAGACATATTGGTTCAACCTGATAGCGACGGTAGGAGCGGCCAATGGCTTGCCAAGATCTATGAATTTGATATTGAGGTCAAACCAACAAAACTTGTCAAAGGTCAAGGCCTGGCTAAGCTATTAGCCGAATCAAGTTTCAGAGCACTCGGGATAAATCATCTGCAAGCTTACAAAGGTTTTCCAGACATAGACGAATTTGATGTCATTAATTTGATGTCATTATACCTGCAACCGAGATCCAAGAAAAATTCTCTTCCTCTGCCTGGTATAGTGACATAGTTTCATATTTCTTGACTCTATAGTGCCCGAGTGATATGAATCTTTCCAAGGCAAGAACACTGAAGCTGCACGCGGTAAAATATTGTATTGTTGACAGTCAGTTGTATTGGAAAGACCCATTGGGATTTTTATTGAGATGCCTAATAGAATTAGAAACAGAGAACGTCATAAATGAGTTTCATGAAGGGGTGTGTGGAGGACACCATGCCTAGAGGGCGACAACTTATAAGATCCTAAGAACTGGATACTATTGGCCGAAGTTATTTATAGATGTGAATGCTAAAGTCAAAGCCTGTAATCCCTATCAATTATTCCTAGGTAAACAAAAACTCCCCGCACTACCCTTGACCCCAGTCAAGACAGAAGCTCCATTTCAACAGTGGGGTCTAGATTTTATTAGAGATATTCATCAAAATTCAAGCACACAACATAAATGGATCTTGATCGCTACAGATTATTTCACTAAATGGGTTGAGGCCATTCCAACCAGAAACGCTAGAGACTCAGTGGTGATAAATTTATTAGAGGAAAACATTTTATCCAGATTTGGCTGTCCTCGAAAGATAGTTACAGATATTACCCAGGCATTCAAATCTATGGCGATGGTTAGTTTTTGTCAAAAGTACAATATTGTGCTGGGACATTCCACAGCTTACTATCCTTAAGGAAATGGATTAGCCAAATCATCAAATAAGAGATTAATCACCATAATAAAAAATGTACTAACCGCAAATAAGATAGACTGGCATGTTCATCTGAAATACGCTTTGTGGGTGAATCGGATAGGCACTAAGAAATCGAACGGAATGTCTCCTTTCCAAATAGTGTACGGGACTGACATGGTACTACCTATAAATCTAGCTCTACCGATAATGAATCTCTGGAAAGATTCAAAGCAAGAACCTAATGATATCACCCAAAGAATCAACCAGTTAATAGAATTGCAGCAGAACAGGGCTGAGGTGGATGAGAAAACTCCAGAAATACCAAGACAATATGAAAGCCCTATTTAATAAAAAGGATAAAGATAGGGAGTTCCTTCCTGATGACCTAATTTTAAAATGGGACTCTAGGAAGGAGGATGCCGGAAAACATGGAAAATTTGATCACATCTGGTGTGGACCTTTTAGGGTCATAGCTTCTAAAGGAAAGAATTTGTTCTTGTTGGAGAACCTCGACGGGCAAGTCCTTAACGCCCCCATCAACAGGCGTTACCTAAAGCACTTTATGCAATAAGCATGTTTCCAAACTCTCACTGTATATACCGGTTTTATTTCCTTGTTTTGATTCGAAATTTTCATTTCTTTGGTAAGTTTCCACTTTCACTGTAAATACAACCAAGATTGTTGATTTCACAAAAAAAACAGAAATATCAAAAATAAGTAACAACTACTATTTCTTTTTTGAGAAGTTTCTGACATTTCTCGTGTTTATCTTTATGCATAATGCTTGTTGACAGTTGAGAAATAAGGATATATCATAAACGCGTTTCATAACATTGATATTCTCTCAAAACAAGTGATAAATAAGTGGTTTACTTAGTTGAAAATATAAAAAAAAAAAATGAGGTGTGAGTTTCTAACCTACTGAACCAAGTTAAGATTTTCAAAGAGATTTAGCTAAATATGAAGGAAGTCTCGTCCATATAAATATTGTCACCTAATTAACAACGAGAGAAACATAAGAATTATGGCTTAATCCTAAAAGTCTTCTCTGAGTTAAATAAAATTAAAATATCAAAATAAAAAATGAAATAAAATAAAAATACAAATAAAAGATCTAAAAAGAATACGAGAATCTTTGAAAAAACTTATGTGAGATTGCCCTTGCTCACAACAGAACGTTTGAGTACACTTACTGTTTTATCCTACCCATCCCAAAGTTTTATTTTCTTTGATTCTTTTTTTCCCCTTTTTGGTCTTCACAGAGAGAAGATTTCGTCTTAACTCTAAAAACTCATAAACATGTATTAAAATAATGTCAGGAGAAAATTTATATGCCCCTCCCAATTTAACTGAAAGAAAGTATGTCTAGGTTAATCCTGACTACCTTAGCCTTTCTAACAGACTCAAACTGATTAGTTTTGCTCAAGGAAAGTCCCTGGAAAGTAAAATCTCCCCATGATAACTTCCTTATAGGCGAAGGTGTTTTGAAGGTTGGAAGAGGATTAACCCAGAGTATTCAAAGTGAGTTGATAGACCTCTGTTTCTAAATTATTAACATATATCATCCCTGGTATATTACATACAAATTGATTTCCCCCACTTCATGTTTATAAAAAAATATATATAAGATAGATGGTGAAAGTAAATTCATTAAATGATTGCCCCCATCTAGTCCAAAAAGAGATTATGAAAGGAAATTCATTAAATGATTTCCCTCATCTCATCATTTAAATGCAAAATGACTAATTAAAGTGGTGAAAGGAAATTCAATGAGGGAATTAGATAACTTCACCGGGGTACTAAATAGGCTCGCTGGCAGTGAAGCAATGTCTATGATATCTACAAGGTTGTTATACATGTATTATAAGGTACTATGGTAGTTAGTTCCCTTTTCAACAAGATTTACATTCTAAGCTGACATAGGACTCCCTAACTAAATCATTAAAATCATTTTTCCTTGATACGAACAATATTGAATAAAGTCTGATAGATGGGTTAAGGTTGTTTTGATTATCTTAAGAAAATCTGAATACAGTTTTAAGAAAGAGGAATTTCAAATAGCCTAACTGAAAGTCATGATTTGATGTGTTTTGAAGGTTTTCTAAGTTACGGTCGAAACTCTTGTTTCGGTATGATATTTTTCCAAAAGTGTTCCACATAAATGCAATAATAACTTCATTTACCCAATAAAGGCACTTTGTCTACTGTTCTTCTGCGTCTCGCAGGGAGACATGATCCCTAGATGGAGCCTATGTTGGAACATATATAAATTTCCGAACTTTAGTCTTTAAATAAATTATGTTTCCTTTTAAAATAAAATAACAGGCGCTTGAATCTCGTCATTGATGAAATATGCCATCAAATTGAATGATCCTAATCTCTTATAAGTTATGGAGCTGGCTACTCGTTAAAGAGTCGGATCTCTATAGAATACTTCAGAATTTCGAGTTTCAAAGTTTCATAGTTCAGGCATTTCAACATGCCTCACTTCCAAAGTCCCGATATGTGAAAAGCATTCCAAAGGTCCAAGTTAGCACAAATGTATACCCATTAATCTCTGACGTATCTTTCCGTAAATGACCTGTTGGAATTTTAAATGAAGTTAATCGACCAAACAAATGAAGTAATAAATACTTAAAAGAAACGAAAATCCAATTATAAAATCTATAATAGTTTCACGATTTCGGAAACCAGGTCTTCACCATCTATTGTATCACTAATATCCCGAAGCCCGAACTCTCGAAATGTCCTAGGATTTAAGCTGGGTTGATTAAGGATTAAAAATTATTAACAATAAATTAATTACTTCACGATTTCGTGTTTCAGGGATCCTGCCTCGAACGACTATCAATATCCCAATATACGAAACCCCGAAATATTTGAAGTTAATTACAATTATTTAAAATGGTTAAACATGATTAGAATTAATTAATCACATCGCAATTTCGTGTTTCAGAAGTCACATCATGAACCGTTATAGGATATCCCGAGATCCGAAATTCTGAAATTTACATAACGATAAGTGCAATTAACTGATGCATTAATGACGATTATCTCATAATTAATCCGTCGCCAAACAATGACTCAGATAAATTCAAATTTTATCTATGCTTTTCCCAATCATGAACCACCAAAAAATTAATGACATTAATAATTGATTTATGACAATCATTCCAAATAAGATCCCGGAACACCGCATAAATATTTTCCATTAAGGAAAGTAAATACATTGTCAGTGAAGGTATGTGTTAATTGATGCAATTAAAGGAAAAGGATATTGAATTTGAATTTCATTGTGCATTTTTACTGAGCAACAAGTTTTCAAGATAAAGAATTTTTCACATTCCCTGTGACAGATAACATAGTTCTATGACCTGATACTATGGCTCCATGAAAATCAACTAAAGCACCTGGTGAAAGTTTGAACTAGAACACAGATGTCTTTTCCGACACCTTGCCCAGAAGCATAGTCGCCATTAAATCCTGGATGCAAGTTTTCAATATTCTACAGTATGAATTGGTCAATTTCCCAAATGATTCAGGTGACGAGGAGACGAAGACCTTGGCTACCAAATACAAAATTGTGGCCTAATCAGAGCTACATAAGATAGCAACGAGGCCTAGGCTCTTGCCTTACAACGATATGATCAGTTGGGCACTGGAAAATGTTGATATCTCAAACAGGATCATCTTCAAGTCACAAAAGGTCGCAGTTGGGTCTTTTCAGCTAGAACATTTATAGGTAATGTACAAATTGTCTCCAGCACCCAATTTCCTTTACAAATCCAGTTTCCTAGTGGACTTTGACAAGAAGGAATGTGTCCAATATGGAAAAAACCTGCCTGACTTAATTAAGGATTGGTACTCTCACCCTGAGAAGTTCAGAGTTGACTCTCATGGCATATACATAGTCTCTTCACTAGAGCCTCACATAATGTATATAGAAATGATGATGTATAGACTCTATGGGAGGGAAAACACAACCCATTTCTTGTTATAGTGGGTGCCTATTATGCACACGGTGGCAGAGGGGTATTATTTTGATTGGGCCAAGATGTTGTCAGAAAGTTTGGTTAAGGAGATCGCAGAATATTGGTCACTGAAAGCCAAGGTGAAACTTGCCTCATTATTCATCTTGGTTTATATTATCGACGTCGTCTGCTTTATGACACCTTTTCCCCTAATGGGTTGGAACTGGAATCCAACTAGTGTTGAGCCCATACATGTTTATCATTTGAAACTCTGGGAGGGTAAAGAGAAAGATTTCTTCTATAAAATCTACAACTGGGTGGTGGTGTCGATGCATACCATTATATATGGTTTCCCACCACCCAGGATTTCTGACAAAATAGTGGCTAATCTAGGCAAGATAGCTGACTAGTACATTCAAGAGAATTTATCCTATATTAGGGTTTTCAGTTGTTCAGTCCTCCACATGCTCTACCTAAATTTTTACCAGGTCGATTAGTGTGTCGTGAAGTAGCACATCAAACTATGCATGGTGGAATTAATACGGAGCTGAAAGAAGTACAGAAAAAGGTATGGCCCACCTTCCCCCTACAGATTGGTATTTTTTCTCTACTGGATTTCAGCCATTCAAAAGTAGAGGTTGCGGCCTTGGAATAAATCAAACTGGTCAATATCGAAATCAATAAGCACAATCCGCTGAAGATTGTAGGTAATCACATGGTCCTCTACAATTTGAAAATATATAAATATGAAGATTCTCCTCAGGAGGAAGTATTTTGAAAAGCAAGGTCCTATCAGGAGGTCTTGAGTCGAGTTGAAGCTATGGCTCCAGAAAAATTGGTTGTGTTTTATAACTTCCAGAAGAATCAAAGAAATAGCCTTCCCAAAGTATTGCAAGGAGAGACCCGAATACCTACAGCTACGCAACAAGTTGAGACCCAGAGCTTGGAAATAGGGATCTCCAATAAACAAGATGCTCAAGAAAGTTTGGAGAAGACTGAGGTTTTGACTCAGAAGGAAGACACCACATTAACAGATCCACCAAGCAATCATGTTGGAACTCAGAATGAGGCCTTTATAAAAAGGGGAGAAGAAAATCCATTGTCCACACCGGGTAAACCAACTACTGACATAGTTGGTAAGAAGCCATCCACTGAGATAGGAAATCCTATCCAATCTGTCACACCCTTACAGTTCAGTAGAGGTAACCCGAGTGTAGAAGTTGTATTCATAAAATATATTATACCTATTTCGTCATAGGAGATGCCTCCTTTGGAATTCTTCTTCAGTAAGAAGAGAAGGGAGATAGTAAGAAGAGAAATGCATCAAAGGGATGGTGCGACTGTCAAAAATCACAGGGTGCTATTGGATGGGAAGGCCCTAGAAGAAGAAGACTTCGCTACAGATGTTGCAGGATTGATGGGAGATTTTGCAACAACAAACCAGTTTTCAGTGGAAAACCTGAAGGAGAAGTTGAAGCAAAAGGATCTGTTGGTGAGCCAGTTGCAGGACAAATTAAAGACTATAGAGAAGGAAGTCAGGAGCGAGATGAACAAGATTTTTGAGAATATTAGAGTTTTTGATACACAGGAAATCCTGCATCTCAAATCCAGTATCAACAAAATGCAAAAGAACGCACAGGAGATTAGAGAATGGGCCTTTTAGCAGGGAGAGTTAGTAAAACAACTACATGCCATAATAAACTTGACTAAAAATACAACTGTAGATATGATAGTTCTACAAACAAAGGCATTGGAGGTGCCTGAGAAGATGGGATCAGTATGGTAAAGCCTTTTCACTAAGGTAGAAGTTGTCCAACAAAAAAAATTGGGTGGTCAACCAATGCTTCAATAACATTTGTTTAAAGGAAAGAGAGGCTATTGTTGCTCGGGCCACTTTCCAAGAAGCAATTGTGACATCAGCAAGAGAAGGATTATATATGGTCTCCAGATTGTCTCCCTAGGAACAAACCAAAGGTGATGTTATACTAAAGACCTGGGAGACTAACATAGTGGAAAGTAAAAGAATGGATAAGGAAGTGAAGAAGGATTGTGAAGAAACTTTTCATTCACTAGACAAAGAGTCATTAGGCCTCGGAAAAGATAATATCTCCAAAGTCTTGGGACAATTTGATATAGCAAAGCATCAAATTAATATCAATACAAACATGGAAGAGGCTCGAGTTTCAATCTTGCAATTAAAACAGATTGATATTACTCAGATAGATAGGTGGTTAGTGAAGCCCAATCTGTAGCTACAGTCTATAATTTCAGAAAACAGGAGAATGGAAGGTAGACTGCCTCAATTAGAAAATAAATTATATATGTTTGAGTCAAATGACTTAACAGAGCCATCCAGATTGGTGGTACAATTTATGGGCATGTGTGTCAAATGTGTTGAGCAAGGAAAAGGCATCACTTCCGGGAACCAATGAGATAACCTGTACACATAATTTGTACAAATCATGATTAGAAGACTAGTTGTTTCTGAGTTGGAGAACAAGAAGGAAAAACACCTCCGCCAGCATAGCAAAAAGACAAGGGAGATGCAAGTGAAGCATTTTAAATTTTACATTTTGTAATTTTACTATTTTAGAAATAAGGAGAATTCCAACCGCTTAGGGTTGAGAACCTTTTGTATAAATACATGTTTCAAAGATTGAACAAAGGCTACTTCTGGATGATTGTAATTAAGATAAAATCTCCTTTTGTGAGAATTAATACAAGCACAGACAAAGATTCCAATATTTGTGCAGTCTGAGTTATGTTTCCCCTTTGTACTTTGTATTTCTTGTTTCTTTAAATGTCTCTTTGATAAGTGAGTGTTTACAATTTAGTAACACAGCTACTGTAATCACACCAAACTAGTTGTTCATTAAGCAAGCAATTTTTCCTTTGTATTTGTTGTAAGTAAATATAAGACCTATAAGCTACTTGGATAACTAAATCTCATATCCTTTCAAGAGTGCATGCTTTATTTACTTCTACTGTGAACATGCTAAGATTCATCTCTACATCGATGCCTTGTTTTGTTTAACAGTTTTGTAAGTTTCCCTCACCTCACATGATTTCATAAATCGACTCGGACAACAAATTATGGCCTCTATACTGTTCTATTTTTATTTTCATTTGAGGAATTAATTCTTATATAACTATCGGGAGAAAAATCACTTCTTAAAATCAACCTTTATTTTTATGATGCCTTGACATTACGCTTCTAAGCCTTAAGTGTAATCTCAGGAACAATAGCTTCACCCTTAACCTGCATATCAAAACTGTGTTGAAGAGAGGGTTCAAACTTTGCTTATATAGGTTGAACAGGAGAAGAGGACAAACTCGAAATAGTAACCTGTTTGCATGAGTTAATCATAACTCAGCTCATACTTTAGTTC
>JASDQU011027687.1:38252-50323 GCA_032191745.1 Picea mariana | reverse complement strand
AGTTACAATCTCCAGTATAACAAAGGCCATAGTCCAACGTACCCTTAAAGTATCTCATCACATACTTTGCAGCTACAAGGTGAACACGTCTTGGCTCCACCAAATACTAACTCAAGGTGTTCACAACAAAGCGTATATCTGGTTTGGTATTTTCGTTAGATACATCAACGAGCCAATCACTTGTCTATATAGAGTAACATCAACTGTTTCTAACGAAGTATCAACCAATAACTTCATATTTGTTTCCATAGGAGTGGACATGGCTCTATAGTCCATCATACCGAATCTCTTTAGAATTTCCACAACATACTTTCCTTGATTAAGGAAAATCTTTTATGGGCTCTGCCATAATTCAAGACCTAAGAAATAGTGCATCGGGCCTAGGTCATCATTTCAAATTCAACGGCAAGCTTCTTCTTACAATTTGTGACGATATTTTCTTCATCTGTCAAGAATAAGTCATCTACATATAGCAACTATATTACTGATCCATCATTCTCAATATTGAAGTAAAGGTTGGGATCAGCATTACTCTTGGTAAAGCCAGAGCTCATCAGAAAACTATCAATCATGTCATACCAAACTCTTGGAGCTTGCTTCAACTTGCAGACATGAGTCTTCATGTCATGTACTTCAAAACCAAATTTTCACATTACATTGTACCAACTTGGTACACTTGTTCAGTTGCAACTCAATCTGCATAATCATTTGCTATGTGCTTTCTACAAAGTACTATCTGTGTCACTGCATGAGAATATGTCCTCTACTCTTTCTGCAATTGTTCCTTCTGGAACAGAGACACTACACCTACAGTTGTTATTTCTGAAGCTGAGAATAACTGCTCTATTCTCATTGTAGTTGTTAAACTCTAAAAGTAGCTCCTCTATTCTATCATGGCAACAACTTCATTTGAAAGGGAGAGTGGCTCAATCACTGACACTGAGGGTAACTTAATCTTTTATGTCTCCATGGCCCGACTCGTGTATTGCACCAACTAGCACTGGAGAAAACTCACTCTCAAATATAGGGATTTTCATACATGCTTCCTCTGAATCTCATATTGTGTCGGCTTCTTTTAATGATCTATATGTATTTCTTCTGATTACAGGAGCAAGCGTCTCGTCATAGTCTTCTCCCCCTTGTTGGGAGAATTCTCTGGACACAAATCAGGCTTTACACATATTTATATTGTTATCTGCAACATGTTTTATCTATTAGATCAATCTTGGAAGTCATCATTGACTTTCCCTTCTAGTCTCAAGGAAAAACCAATATCTCAATTCTTCTAACTGGATTCCTCCACTATCACTGAAACAAGGGAATCTTCCTAAAAGATTTCTCATCTCATAGAAGTCTTTGAGGCTACAGTCTAGACTTCTCAACTCATGACATTTGTCTGTCAATCTTGGAAGACGTCTTTTTTTTTTCATTTGATCATCTCTGAGATCATGCTCACTCTGAGTCTCCATGCTCCCTTTGAAGCTTGACTCCCTCCGAGTCTATATAATCTTCGGAGCCATCTACTCCCTCTGATATGGCTCATCAATGTTATATGGCTTTGCATCCTGCAAAGTGTCGCAAGACCATACTGGTCTCTTCCTAGTTACCGCAATGATTTTGGGTAAGCCACTCTAGCTCTACTAACTCTTCTCGATGATCTGAAGAGTGATCAACTTCACTAGAGGGATTTGTTATGTCATCTTTGAATCCTTTTGCTCATCATGATTTGCCTCCATATGAGATGTTTTGTATCTAGCAAAAGTAGCTTCTTCTTCTTCTTTTTCTTCAGTACATGGATGTATACGGTCATATATACAACTTGGATAGTCTATTCCATGTCTCATCTAATATGTTGCCTCTTGCAACTGTCACTATAGCTCCCTCACGGTTATTACATGTAACATGCCCGAAACAAGAACAACAAGGGAGAAACAGTGAACAATTATATTACTCTCTATAATAATAATAGAAATAATAGCGAGAACAATCGTCACAGTTGCTCCTTCAAAGCTAGCCTAAAACAAGGGTCAAAAGTAAGAAATGAGAGCAACACTCTTCTAGTGTTGTGATCAATCATTCCTCCATGGTAACCTGGAAACAAATCAAGAAGTTTCTCCTAGAGGAGATGGTAGTTATATCTAGTAAATGATTACAATAAGCATTTATCTCAATAATGCTCACATGCTACCAAGTATAAAAGATTTCAAAGATTGCTATCACAACTATAGTGTTTACTTTTTTCCAAAGAAAAATTACTCAAATTTATATTTAATATAAATCCATTTACAGTCAGTAGCGAGCAATGTATCACTGTCCAAGAGCCAAGCAGGCTGATAGCAGAAGAAACAATATAGTTGCCAAGACGAAGAGGGGCAAACTGTCAACGAGACACGCAGGTATCTTCAAGAGTAACCGGCCTATCACTGTACAGAATAACTATAGTGTTTACTTGTAATGAGACAATGATCAAACTTGACATGTGCAAATTTTAATCTTATCAACTTAATCAATCAAACCTGGAACCTGTAGTCTTGTCCTCAAGAATGAGTGTTGTTGTTTTTTATTCCAAGTCTCCTTCACTCAAGATGACAAGTTTTCTCTTCAACTTGTCCTTTGTACTGAGATAATATGTTTTCTTGACAGAAATCTAAGTTAGAGAATAAATTCTATAATTTCAACCTTAATCAATCTAATACTTTTGACTTTAATTTTGACAAATGGTTAGTATGACAGTCATAACTTCAACAGATCAAAATACAATCTAGAGGTTCATAAAGATCATAATAAATAGAGGCATATTAAATTGATCAAACCCGAGGTGCATTGTTCCTCTGAATGTGTTGGATCTGAGATCCTTCTGGATCTACTATTGTTGTTTAAAGAAAAGATCCTCTCCTACAAATACCCTTTAGAATAATGACACAATTTGAACATATGTAAGTACATGTCTCTGACAGTGTCAAGTAGTGGCACCATCCGACAGCAACGACAATAAATAACAAACCTTTAAAACTTCAAAGGTGTTGGAACTTGTAGTTTAAAGGTAGACAGCAACGGCAATAAATAACAAACCTTTAAAACTTCGAAGGTGTTGCAACTTGTAATTTAAAGGTAGCTAGAGATTTGATAGGGTAAGGTGCACTAGAACAATAAAAATCAATCCCAACACTCACAAAAACTTTCACTGCAACTGCATCGAAATTCTGATCCAAGGACTAGATGTGCCCTCCTAAGGCAAGTATCTAGGTGTGGTTACTTTCTCCAACGTCCTCAAATAAGAAAAAAAATCACTTTAGGATTTATGCAAAAACCCTAATTTTGCGGCATCTGCAATACTAAAACTATATCTTGGAGAGGGTGCATTGAAGCTAGCCGCTTATTATAAACTGTGAGTTGGTCTCTTTCATGCTTGCTCTAAAACCATGTTGAAGTTTTATTTATACAGCTAGCAGTTACAGCTCTTATTTATTATTATAATCATTTAGCACATTTGCTGCATAAGATCACTAAAATAGAGGCAATCACAGAAACAATATAGACAAACAAAATATCAAAGGAAACCCTCAAGGGGAAGAAAACCCAACAAAAACTTCATTAACACAGATAGACCAAACACTGAACAAAATATCCCCCTTTACTCCTTCACTAGGGATAGTAGTGCACCACTTAACCAAGAAATATTAAGAGATAAACCAAAAAAACCCTCTTTGACATCACCCTCGATTGCAATAGGTTCTCCAAGACTTGCACACTACAAAGCTAGGTTTGTGTGTGTCCAAATGAGATACTAGCCTCTCTAATAGGCCCTAATTAATAAATATAATATAATAATATTATTTCTCCAAGACTTTGCACACTACAAAGCTAGGTTTGTGTGTCCAAATGAGATACTAGCCTCTCTAATAGGCCTTAATTAATAAATATAATATAATAATATTATTCAACATTTTCTTTTAGGTAAAATATTCTTCGAAGTTACAATATTTCAACAATCATTGAGTTGCTTGAAAGAGCCTTCTAGCTTTTATAAAGGTCGATCGAAGTCTTCTAGCTTTTATAAAGGTCGATAGAAGTCTTCTAGCTTTTATAAAGATCGATCTTCCCTCCTAGTCTATGTCAATGTTTGAGAGATGGGGCTTGGAAAAACATTTTTGTTGGAGAAATAATGGAGAAATTAGAGTGTTGTTAGGAAGAGGTCATTGAGTTGTTTCGTGTTTGCATAAGTTTGATATGAAAGTGGTTGGAGATCCTATTTTATAGGAGTTTTGAAATTTTAATCCTATTTTGAGATTTCCCGGGTAATGAATGTATGGCTTTGTGAGCATCTTTGCTCACTATTCCGCTGTGTTAATCTCTGATTCCTAAGTTGGTATCAGAGCTAAATACGTCATGATTGTTGACTATGTAATGGAGACTTCGTGTGTGTTGAATCTGCGATTGTTGAAGGCATTCGATCCCTTCATGAACCCGACATGAAGAGTGCAGCAGTTTCTTGATGCGCGTGGAGTAAAAGACTTTGTTGCTTCGAAGAGACATCAACAGCCTCTCATTCCTCTGATTTGTTGGGTGCTCCTCCCCTACCCTTTGTGGCAAAAGATTTAGTGATCTGACCCACCACTCCAACGTACAAGAGCGTATCCTGAGGCAACCTTGGGAAAGTTTTGTGTAAATTTCTTCTGCGTGAAAGAGCATGTGATGTGAACAAGGCAATTTGTTGACTGAAGTCATTTCCAAATTGACTGAAGGCAATTTGTTGACTGAATCGTAAGCCTCCATACAGAGATAGACAAGACATAGATTGCAGGAGGTATCCCGTTTCTATAGCCAACCAGATCTCATGAGTCACGTTTTTTGAATCCGTTTGTAGACTCAAATGCTCTCTCTGAGCTGCACCTTTGTAGACAGCGTGTACAACATTGGTGTGTCAGCTGGGATTATTCGTTGTCGAAGAGGCATCATCTGCATCAATTCATGGTGCAAATCGACTTGGTGCGATCTGCATACATATTTCGTGTGAAGTTGAACTGCAAAGCAGGGTAATCTATTCAGAAATTGATTCCTTCCCACGTCCATTAGATAAATATTATTAGAGTTATCGCCTTTGATTTCCTTAGAAGAGGACATGTTCAAGAGCAATCTACGACCTGTGGATATATATTTAGATTTACAGCATATCTACCAGCGGAATTACGTAAAGTGTGGCCGCATGCGGTAAATTCCCGTCTGCACCAAGGAGGCGACAGCGCAGAGAATTTGGAACAGTGTTGTTGTCAGGGTAACAGCCATTATCGTGTGCCACTGAGCCTACACCAGAGGGTGCGCATTTTTTAGTGGAGTGCATAGTAAAGAGTCAAACTCACTGTGACGAAAGAGTACACCATTTGGTGGAGTGTTGCGTGAAGGAGTGATAATAAAATTTCTTGTCTAACTATGCACATGATGAATTGGAAGGAAAAAGAAAGAAGAAGATAAAAGGAGAATGCACCATGGGCCATCGAAGGAGAATCAAACAGTTTCGAAGGGAGCTGAAGCAGCTGAGGAGAAAGAACCAGAAGGCTGGGGCAACATATTTTGAACCAAAAGGCTCGGGCAATATATTTTCCAGAAGAATATGAAGTATTTGTACGCATATCTAAGAATCACAATGCAAGAATATGAAGTATTTGTACGCATATCTAAGAATCACAATGCAGAAATGGACCAAATGAATGAAGAATTTGTAGAAAAAGGTGCAATATTGAAAAGATTAATCCCAGTTTTGCCATCTTTCTCACCCAAATTTTAAGCTTTGGGCAATTAAAATGGAAGGTTTTAAGCTTTGGGCAATTAAAATGGAAGGATTACTTGGTTTAAGTACCCATATCTAAGAATCATAATGCAGAAATGGACCAAATGAATAAAAATTTGAAGAAAAAAGTTCAACATTGAAAAGAATTAATCCCAGATTTATGGCAATTTGTTCAACAAACTTCTATAAATTCTCATGAGAAGAGTAGAGAGGTGCATTAGCATTGTTTCTTATTATATCAGCACTGGATAAAACCATGTTGCCTAGTATTTTATTGGAATTTGGTGAAGTATGTATGAAGTGGAGTGAGAAAGATGAAGTTGATGAAGATATTGTTTTGTTGAAAATGATAAATGTGTTGAAAGCTTTGTAACTAAAATAGAGACTGAAAATGGTAGCATTGAAACTGCAATGATTGATGAAGAAAGTGTGTCTGTAGTGGTCAAATAGAGATTGAAAATGGTAACATTGAAACTGCAATGATTGATAAAAAAAGTGTCTGTAGTTGCCAATGAAGCAGCCTATGATAATGAGGAAACTGCCAATGAAACAGCCTATGACAATGAGGAAACTGCCAATGATGCAGTGTGTAAGGATTTGATGAATTCAACAACTAAAATTGTTGATGAACTGAAATGTGTTAAAGCTGATGAAGACAAGTGTAAAAAACCCCATGAGAATGAAAGCCTTATGGAAGAAAGTCTCTTTGAAAAAAAAGATATGAAGTCAAATTTGATGAAAACTATTAATTTTATTCATCTGTTGCATGAGAAGCATGTTATTGATGAGCTGTTGTTTAGTGATAAGAGAAGCTCATTTGCATACACAAACCGAGTGGAAGACAACAGTTCATTTTCAGTAGTCACTGATTATGAAGTAAACATGGAAGAAAATGAAGAAATTGACAAAAAAAAATAGTCAATTTTTACAGTTTGGAGGCGAGAAGAAATCAAGTATTATTATGAATTGATGTTGCAAAAGGTCATTGAACAGACCCTTGATGATTGTATCCAAAAAGGGCAGCAACCCACTTATGAAAGGTTGGAAGAATTTGCCAACATTAAAGACATGATTATAAAGTAAACATGGAAGAAAATGAAGAAACTGACCAAGAAAATATCGAGTCAAATGAAGAAATTGACGAATAAAAGTCAATTTTTACATTTTGAAGACCAAAAGAAATCAAGTATTATTATGAATTGATGTTACAAAAGTCCATTGAACAAACCCTTGACCCTTGATGATTATATCCAAAAGAGACAGCAACCCACTTATGAGATGTTAAAAGAATTTATTTGCAAGCATTAAAGACAACCATTTCCAAGAAACAGAAGTGTTGAAGACAAAGAACAATAGTCAGCTGCCAAGAAATGAAGAAGAACATAAGATAGTATCACTGTGTTTATAGTTAGTATTTTGAGTAATATGTATCTTATGGTATACCATAAATACATAAATACGTAAGATAGTATACCAAGATAGTATACCATAAGAACGTAAGATAGTATACCTGTGTTTATAGTTTGTAGATAGTAAACCTGTGTTTTTAGATCGTTTGTAGCAGCTGTAGGCAATAGATATTATATGTATACAATATCTGAACGATGCAAATTTTATATGAATCAGCATGACAGACCTCTATGTAAATTTTCATTAGCTTTGCTATGGCCCCTTTAATATATTATCTCCCAGTTCTGATTTAAAAAAGAAAAGTCTCATTAGTATTTTTGCTATGACCCCTTTAATATATTATATCCCAGATCTGATTTAAAAAAAGAAAAGTCTCATTAAAAATCTTTTGAAATRCATAAGAACAAGCCCCTTTAATATATTATCTCCCAGTTCTAATTTAAAAAAAAAAAACTCCCATTAAAAATCTTTTGAAATACAAAACAACAAATTGTAGGGTAGATCTTGGAGCTTTTGGAGCTTGAGAAGCAGTGTGCATCACGAAATGAAAATAAAATGAYTATTGGCACAACAARAGCAGAGAACTGATGGGCTCAAAGCAGAGTKTGAGATGTTGAGGAACTTACTATTAATCYGCACAAGGACTCGTTATCAACAACCTCAAATCRGCATGCCTCCAACACCTCAAGCTCAAGACATCCCAGATGAAAAACAGAGCACCAGTCTAAAGAAACTATGAAAGTGAATCAGCAGCCGCCAGGAGGAAGCACTTAGACAGCACCTTTTTACTTAGTTTTTTATGGTATTACTTAGTTTTTATGGTATTTAGAGTAATATGTATCTTGGGTATCGGTAACTTTTACAGGAAGTATACCTGTGTTTATAGTTGGTTTGTAGCAGCTGTAGACAACAGAAATGATTTTTATACAAGATCTGAAAGCTGAAAATCTTATCTGAATCAACATGACAGACCTCTATGTGAATTCTGCTATTAGCTTTGACCTCTAGGTAGATTTTACCACTACCTTTGGTATGGCACCATAAACATATAATTTCCCCGTTCTGATTTTAAAAAAGTACCATTAAAAATCTTTTGAAAAATACAAAACAAAAACACCAGAAATAAAGAAACAAACCATGCGGCGTAATATCGATAATAAAGTAACAAGATAGAGAAGGTAAAATAAGCCAGACCCTCTGACCTTGTTCAAACAAGTCAGACCCTGAAGATCAGCTATTCACTCTTATTGATTAAAAAAATAATACTTGACTTCACGCAGCCACAATCCAACCCTATCAAGAGTTATTTTTAAATGAGCAAGTATTGTGAAGTACAAATTCATCATATTTACGATTCTATGAATTTTACTACAAAATTTCTAGAACAGCACCTCTTGCACTTACTGATATGCTAAGCAAGTCTAGATCTCTGTTATAGGCTTCTCGATGTGTTCTCTCCGTTTAAAAGTGTGTAATAGCCCAGTGTAGGGCATGAACAGAATGTATTTTTTGCGCATCCTAGTCCAGAAAAAAAGTAGAAAATGACTTAAGGACGACTGTAATATTTAGGTTTAGGAAACTGTCTAGGTCTCTATTCTCATAGAGGGTGCCGACAACACAAGTATATTTCTCATATAAAATATAAAGTTATGTTAATATATATATATATATATATATATATATAACAACGAATTTTTTCTCTAGACGGACCTGCCGGTCGCAAATTTTAAAAATAAAACAAAATAAAACGGTAATGCCGCATGATTTTGTAAAAGCACGGAGCTTGAGGAGAAAGAGTGCAACAAGTTTTGAGGAGTGATTTTGTAAACCCTAACCCCTCATTGCTCATCAGCAAAAAATTAGAGTGCAACAAGTTTTTTCAAATCACAAAGATTCATTCTACTTGTTTTTCATCACTTGAGCGCATTGGAAAGAGTAACTGCTACCATATAACCTGTATTCAAAGAAATTAACTGCTTCTGAGCATTAGAAAAGATTAAGATTTGGCTCAGACAAAAAATTTCATCAGCCTGTAGAATCAGTACAGACTTTGATGGTATATTTATCGGTCATCATTGCCAACTGAATAACAACCATTAAACACATCTAGACTTGCCACACGAATAACAGCCATTAAACACATACAGATAGTACAGAACACCAATCAGTCGGAAAAGAAGAATAATTGAAAAACAGAGACAACAATAGCCTGAACATACAAAGACTCTCTACTTACCGCATATATGTACAGTTGAACTAAAATCAAACATCTAGACATGCTACACGAATAACAACCATTAAACTCATCTAGACTGTAGAGGGCACCAATCAGTCGCAGAAGAACCATCGTTGATAAACAGAGACAACAATCGCTTGAACATACAGAGACGTTCTACTTACCGCATATATGTATAGTTGAACTAAGACCCACCTCGAACATAATCGTTAGGGTTTGCTCAGTTCATGTTTCCCACCCTAACCCTAACACCCGTTAGGGTTTGCTCAGTTCATGTTCCCCACCCTAACCCTAACACTTGTAAGGGTGTAAGATCTCAATCATTTTACACTTCTAAGGCTTAAGGGTGTTTTAGTTAAGTGATTCGGCAATATGTGGTATGTGGTGTATTTATCTAGGGAATTTATTTAGTTTTGTTATACCTATAGACATGGTATATATTGTTGAATTAAGTTTGACTTTCTATTAGTTCACGGTTGACTATAAAATATACACCCCTTTATTTAAAGTTTTAAAAAATAATGATTAATTTTAAATTTTAAATCTCATTTATTGATATTTTATTGGCCAAAAACTTTGAAGTCTTATTGCCTTCACTTCCCCAATGTTATTGTAATAAATATTTATGCCATCTAGTCATTTCATGCCTACTCCTTCTCTCATTATCTCCTTAAACAATACTTTCATTATTATATTCAGCAGATATATGCTACCTAGTAGCCTTGTTAAACTTGAAGTTCATGTAATTTATTGTGACAATATTATTGATTGGTTTCATGCTTGTGTCGGTTTTTAAGGTTTGAATCTATAATGGCATGACATACCTTTATGTCATTGATTAGTTATTTTATGAGTATTGTATATTGTTTTTTAATGGCCTCACATGACATACCTTTATAGTGTTTATTAGTTATTAGTCCCTGCTATGGGACTATAGCAATGAGTTTTTTTTTTCACGTGAAAAAAATAGTTTCATTGTTATTCTTATTAGAATCAAATGAAACTTTCAGATTACAAAAAAGAAACTTCCTTGAAATAGCAGTTTTCTTTCTCCTTCAACAAATTTTAACTGTGAATTCCTTAGGTTACTTTAAGTGGATTAAACATAGTATGACTTGTTAGTTATTTCTAGCTATAATCCTCCTTATAGGATGAGTACTTTCCCGGTTCTAGCAATAGATCCATTGATGTGTTCTTCATATAGTAACCATCCTAAAGAGTCATTGAGTGCCTTTTTGGACAAATTGTTTGCTTCTTTATTGAACTGTCTGTGGATGTGCATAAAGTTTATCATCTCAGAGTCTTTCTTTAAAGTTCTTATCTTTTCCTTCCAAATAAGATTCAGATTGGATTTGTCATTTATCCAGTCAATGGTGACCTTTGAATCGCCTGCCACCATTAGTTTTTTAATTGAGTGAAGTGTGGCAAGTAAAAGGATTCCCCACAGTCCCAACAACTCGGCTTTCATGTTGTTTCCTGTACCTCCAGCAAATTGTGCTTTGATAGTATGACTGGAAGAGATTTTTAAATAAAGTCCTATGCCACATTTATTATCTGCAGCTGCACCATCAAAGAAGCCAATAGGAATGTTGTTGAAGTAAATAGGGTTCAGTAAAACCTCAAATTTGTCTTCTTCCTCTTTGCAAGGATGTTCTTTAATGGATAGAAGAACTTTTTTATGTATCCAGGGGTCATTTATGTTCCAGTTATCAAACAGAATTTTGTTTCTAAATTTCCAAATGTCCCACATAATCAGAAAATGAATGTGTCTTAACTGAGGGAGTTTGAAGAACCAGTGTTTTAGGTTTTCTTCAATGGTGGGGCTCTTCCATTCACTGTCAATCTTCAGTGTTGTGAGGATATTGGCCCAAATGAGTTTTGTGATCTCACAGTTTATAAAAAGATGAGTGACAGATTCTTCATCTTTTAGACAAAGGGCGCAGACTGAGGGGCCAATGCCACCTCTTTTCTGATAATTAATACATGTGAGGATGCAATCCTCTAAGCATATCCACATGAAGCAAATTAATTTGATTGTGATCTTAACTGACCAGATCGCTTTATGCCACCACTTCTCAACAGTCAAATTATTTGTGAAAAGAATGGATTGATAAGCGAATCTGGCAGTGACCTTACATGTCGAACGGTTCCAAGACCAAATAAGCTGGTTGTTTTCTGTGTTGATTCGGATGCCACTGCTTCTCATATTTTGTATAAAACTTTCCCATTTTGCACCGATTGTATCGGTTAATCCAAACTGACGAGAATCCAACCATTGTTGGAAAGCTCCAGTTGTAACGACCGTTGATGCTTGTGCTAACGTGTGTAAGTGTTGGTTGTTTAATGCATCCAAGAGTGGAGTTGAAACTGATAATAATCACTGCATCCAATGAAAGGGTCGCGCCCAAGGATGATGTGTTGACCTGTCCCGACCTCCCATGCCAGCCATTGTTTGATGATCGGTAGAGAGTGTATCATATTTTGCCAGATAATGGAGGAGTTCTGGGTGGAGTGTGCATCCTTTCGTAGCCAAGAGATGATGTCTATGCCTTTAAGAGATTTATTTTTAAGTACAGTGTTCCAAAGGTTTGTTTCAAAAAGACCTCTCCAACATGATTTGGCGGCTAGAGATTGGGC
>JASDQU011027686.1:8651-31575 GCA_032191745.1 Picea mariana | reverse complement strand
AAGTGCCATAAATGGTGTCATTTTTGTTGCAGTATGAAAGGAAGTGTTATACCACCATTCTGCCAAGGGTAACCATTTGAACCATTTTGTTTGTTTATCAAAGACAAAGCAATGAAGGTAGCCTTCCTAAAATTTGTTCACTATCTCAGTTTGTCCATCAGATTGAGGATGATAGGATGAGCTATGAGCCAATTCAGTACCCAAACAAGAAAATGATTCTGTCCAAAAATGTCCAGTGAAGATGGGATCTCTATCACTTACAATAATCTTTGGGCTGCCATGTAGCTTTTGAGTTGTTTCCATGAATGTAGTGGCAACTGTACTAGATTTGAAGGGATGAGAGAGTGCACAAAAGTGTGAATACTTGGTCAGTCTATCAACAATCACCATGATGACACTCTTTCTTTCAGACTTTGGTAACCCTCTGATGAAATCCATGGAAACCTCCTCCCAACACTGACTTGGGATGAATAATGGTTGTAAAATACCTAGGGTCTTAATTGTTTCCACCTTATTTTGTTGGCAAACCACACATTTTGCAAAAAACCTTTGAACATTAGTTTTAAGGGCATCCCCAAAAAAATCCTTCTTGACTCTATGGTAGTTTTTAAAAAATCCCAAGTGCCATCCTACTGAAGAGGTTTGCAATTCCAATAGTACCTTTTATTTGAGTTGGGATTTCTTACATAAATATAAGCGATCTTTGTACCATAGTGAATCATTTTGCCATGTAAATGTTTCTGATGCACTAGAATCCTGCTGCAATGTTTGAATGAGAGACCACGCTTTTTTGTCATTCTTTCATTCACCCCTTTCTTCTATTATCCAATTGGGTTGGATGATCGAGATAGAACAAAGAAATTGCTCAACATCTTCATCCTTTCGTGAGAGTGCATTTGCCACAACATTTTGCTTCCCCTTTTTATAGACGATTTCAAAATCATAACCCAATATCTTGGTTACCCTTTTTTGTTGTTCTTCTGAAGATAGTCTTTGTTCCAAGAAGTATTTAAGACTATCATGATCTGTTTTGTCCTTGAAGTGCCTACCTATTAGGTAAGGACGCCATTTCTTTAATGCATGTAGTATTTCCATCATTTCATTCTCATAAATGGGTTTGTGTAAGTCCTTTCCCTTGAGTGGTCGACTTTCAAAAGCCAAGGGCCTTCCTTCTTACATTAGGACAACACTAAATCCATTTCTTGAGGCATCACATTCCACAATAAAGATTTTTGTGAAGTCTGGAGTGGTCAAGACAGGAGCTTTACACATCACCTTTTTAAGTTGTTCAAAATATTTAGTTGCCTCTGGAGTATATTATCACAAGAGTTGGTTCTAGGCTGTAATAGAGCCAAGCCTTAACACATTTTAAATGAAATAAATTTTGTCACTCGGACTTGACTTGGGTTGCATGAAAGTAAATTATGAGATAACCTCGAACCAATTTTGATCGGAAACTGCCCCTTCCAACCCGAGAGGGATCTCTCGAAAATATGTCACAATAGAATATTTAATAAGCTTAACAATGGGAATATTGGTGGGTAACAGAAACTTTTGGGTTTTTAGGGTTGATGGGTTGGACCGGAAAGTAATCCATTGGGCATGGAGTCAAATGATCAAGAAAGTAATAAGAGTGTTTTGACAATGGAAATCCATGGAGAAGAGGTGAGATAGAAGATGATTACAGAGGGAAGGATTTATAAAAAGTATGGCAGCAGAATAAAGAGAAAAAATATCAAAATTCAAGGAGCACTTAGCAATGAGTGAATTCCAAGCATAAATCAGTGGAAAGAGATAGTTGGGACAGAGCATCTAGCAAGGATGAATTATGAACCTTCATATATTTGCAAGAAACAACCTATAACCTATATAGCAACAAAGAATCTAACAAATGGATGAATTCCATTACAACTACGGTTACAAATTGGGAAACAAATGGAAATAAAACCAAGTGAAATGATGTGAAAACGAAGCAATAAGACATTCTCTGCAAACAAATTCACAAGAATCTTTGATATAGATCGAAAATACTCGCACTCTTTTATTAAACATGAAAACAAGTGCTATAGAAAAAGATTACTATTCCTTACCCCCATTACAAAGATGCCTCATATAGGTCTTGAGGTCGAAAATCCCACCAAAACGACAGTTACAATCGATTCTTGAAACCAACAGCCATAGAAGATGGGTCAAACTGCTAAGAAATGAGGTTGTGGTTATGGTTCTTTATCTCTCGAATCATGATATATTTTCATAAATTGAAAGAGGATTTTGTGCCTCTATTTGTTTGGAGCAAAAACCTCTCCCAGTTCCCTGATATCCAATTTCATTTTCCCCAAATTTTCATTTAACAAACATGTGTGAAAACAGGGAAAATGAAATCTGAAAATTAGGGCTTAGAGATGGATTCTATTCTCCCAATATGTGACACCTGTAGGAAAAATGAAATATTCTAATGATATTTTATCTGTTAGGCACAAAATCCTCCAACCATTTCTCAAACTGATACTCTAGTCACTTAGAATCCTCATTTGAAAATGATGACTCAGCACAGTAAAAATGCCATATTTGTGAAAACGAACCTCATCTTGCAGAGGAATTTTGACTGCCTTACCAAGATCAAAATTAAATTTGGAAGACACCACTGGAAATATTAGGATTTGTAGATTTCGATCAACTATTCAAACGTGAAAAACGACTTCTCCACAACTGAGAAAAATGCGGTTTTCTAAAGCAATTTTGCATATGACTAGAGTCCTGATTTCGGGTTTTTGAGATTCGAGGAAACGAAGCAGTGGTTATTAAAATATTCAAGTTGGTCAAATCCATGAAATAGATTTCATATTTACATTGCACTCTTTCGGTACTTCAGTTTTTGGGTATCATTTCCTCAAGAGTTATGACATGCAAGGAATCCTGAATCGCGAAATCGCGATGGGATTAATTAGGCGATAATCATTTGTCTGCCTTCCTTAATTCCTGAAAAGAAAAAAAGAATCTTTGTCATTGTTGTGCCTCTTTTGTCACCTAAATGAACAAAATAGAGGTTCTTACAAGATTAGCTGGGTTAGCTAAGAAAGACAGCTATAAACGAAAGGGTTAGAAAAAGAAACATAAAAGACTAAGCTAAGAATTAAACTAAAGAAATAAAGAACACCTAAACTATTGAGCATAAGGAAATAAGAACAAGAAACCAATAAGACTCATGTCACCAATGGAAAGGATTGTATTAGTGAAAATAAAACACTGAGAAGAAGGAGGATTTTGGGTCCCTTCTTCCTCCAAGGGAGGGCTCTTGGACCCCCACAATTGAGCTCTTCTTACAACTTTGAAACTTGAAAGAAGTGATGAAAGAATCCCAAGCTAATCCACTCAAAAGGTGAGGTGGATTGCCCAAATGTAATGATGCTAGTATACTCTTGATGAGAAAAGAGGATTCCCCAAGAGAATAGCAGCAACATAACCTTGCAAGCGAATTCCTTGAAAATGTAGTGCACCCATGGCCTTGTTTTATAGCACCACTTTGAGGTATTGTGCAACCAACTTTTAGTGTGAAAAGGGACTGTTTAGGGAATTTTTAGGTCTTTGACCAGCCACCCAGTCAAATCCATCCGAGATTTGGATGTCAAATCAACTTGGAATCTCAACCAAAAGTGGGTGGGAGGCCGGCCAATCTCATAAATGTGTCATTTTCATATGTGCCCGACTTTTAGTGACCAAAGTCGTGCATCGTGCGCATGTGTGCTTTTCTTGCATTTCTGAATGGCGCATGTGCGCGCATGCCCTGTGTAGTCATAACACACCTTAATTTTATAACTGGTTGTATAGTTCTGGACCTTTTGGAAATGCTTTTTGGTAATTTTGGTCCATGGCTAAACTCATAACTATTTGAAGATATTGGATTCCTTTAACCATTTGAGGACGAAATTTCAGTGATAAAAGATGCCCCGTGATGGATGAGGTTAGGAGTATACGTATAGCTAAAATTAATCAATGTTTTTTCTACTGAGAGTGTCGTTGTAAGAAAGAGAGATAGTGAGAGTATCAAGAGTGACCTAATTGGAGGGAGAAGAGAACCTATAGGACCCATCCTTCCAGAAGGTGTGTAAAACAAAATGTGTACAAACGAGGCAGGCATGCCCCATGCTCGTGTCATGTAACTCAACAAGAAGGGTGTTATATAGTAACTAAAACTTTGTGTTCATGTAGAAAACTGCAACGCCCTCAAGGGCAGTTGTGATAAAGGCAAAGGACCATTATGAGGAGGAACATACTATGAACATTAGGCAATGACACCTGTAAGAAATATCACGGATTCTGTAGGCATTGATAGCCCAACCAAGTTCATAGGTCTTTAGAAAATATAAGAAACAACTACAATAGTCACTAAGTAAGACCCACCATAACATGATAAAGTGTTGAAGTTGAATGTTATGGGGGTCAACAATAGTAGTGAAAAATTATGGTTCTCCTTGTGCCGTCCGAGACCTCTCATTGGAAAGGAAATGAGAGTCAAGATATTGTCGCCCTTCTAGAAACTGTGTTGATGTCGAAAAAAAAGGGAGACGAGACTCCAAGAAGCAAAGGGCTTTGTGAAATATACGAGGTGAGGTTAGGAACTAAGGAGGTACATGGACAAATTCAAGAGGTGTGAAGACTCAAGACTACCCTTGGTTGGGGGTATATGAGAAGTATAAGTGGCCGCAACCATTAAACTAGGTTGACTGTCAGGGGGACAACAAGACGTGGGATAATTTGTGCCAGAGGTGAGACAAAGTGAACAAACACAGAGAGAGGAAGTAGGTGGCCTGTGGGATAATCAGAGTATATGGACGATGTCGATAGGCATAGATGATAAGGACTACCCCAACCAAGGGCAACATGGGTTGCATTTGCCAGGAAGGTCGCCAAAGGGGATGAAAAAAATCTATGTAACTTGCTAGAAATAATGACTTAATTACAAAAAGAATTAAAAAATTTGTGGGCATAATAATGTAGATACAGAAATGGGTACCCCAGTGTAGGATGTCTTGGCCTGGGGATGGCACAAGTTGGTAGGAAAAAAAAAACAGGTGGAGGGTGGGGGGCCCATAGGTTGGTTTTTGTAGTAGGGCAATGTATGGAGGGAAATCTGAGGAGGGGAAGACTGATGATGGATAGAATGGATGGTAAATGATGTTGCGGGGGTGCAATCAAAATAATCTATGAGGAAGTGCCCTAGGAGTCCAGTGGGTAGGCTAGAAAAATGAGGACAAGTAATATGTGGCTAATTCGTGACATGATGTAAGACTATCGAGACTCCCATTCCTAAAGGGTTGAAAAGAGCATGAGTGTCAAAGTACCAAGGGGTCTATGAATGGGACAACTCATGTGGAGGAGAGTGCTACTGGGTGATAGTACCAAAAATGCAATGGAGGTGGTGGTACTACAAAACTGGATGTGGGGACCCTAAAAGAAAAATTCAGAGGATGTGACTGGAGATGCAATTGAAATTCAGAGGGAATGATTACATGCCAGTGTTTATTATACACCTGAAGGGGTTGTGTTGATGTATGATGACCAAGTACCTGCACACATGAAAACCAAATACCAGACGCGAACAATATCTGAAGAGAATCGAACATACATGTATTTATTTGATAATTTTGAACATGAGCATGCATAACTAGATAGGGTATGGAAAAATGGCTCCCCGAGGGCTAAGGATGAAAAAAGGCTCGAGGAATGTCTTGATGTAGAGGATGCGTTACTGATCCTGTGGCTAAAGATGAATAAAAAAACGGACACCCGAAGCTCCCGGAAGGGGGTTTGGAAGTTCGGCAAAAAGGGATATATATAGCTATAGGGCCCACATTGCCACCTCATATGTACCTACTGGAAGAGTGATTGGACGAGAGATATTCAGAGGAGATTTGGAGATTTTGGGAGAACGAGGTAGTCGATTTAGTACCAGCGAGCTTCAGGTTAGTGGTCTTATCGTCCTACATACAATTAGGTTTTCTATGTGTGGGTAGGGCCTGTACGGAGGGATGTACATGGAGTTTGGTGGGTGTGGGCCCCCCTGTGCATGGGTGATCCAGAAATATGTGCGCATGGGTGTGTGCCTGTTATCTGATAATCCACACATTGGTGCACCCTAAGGGAAAAACAAGGAGCGCATTGTATGCATGCCTGTTAGCTAAACAACTGTGCATGGGTGCGTAGCTATGTGGCGGATAGGTGCACCGTGATGCACACCTGTGTATGTGAGAAAAGTGCATGAATCCACCTCTGTATGGAGGAAAGGACTACCTTCACAGGCGTGCATGTGTTCACCCCTGTGGGGTGAATAGACGTGCCTGTGGGGTGAACAGGCATGCATGTGTGCATGCTTGTAGGGTGAATAGGAATGCATGTGTGTGCTCCTGTGGGTTTGAATAGTCACACCTTGGAGGCAAGGCTCATGGGTGGAAAACTCATCTTTTTGGGAGATTTTAATGTGTTAATGTTTGGAATGGATGATCTAGGACTCGACTATGTGGTTTTAGGTGATCATTCGGACAATGTCGATTCATTGGCATGAGTGAGACTTGTCACAGCTGAGGGAGGCCGTGGCTATTGAGGAGTCGATGGTTTGTGCTACTTTGGTAGCTTGTGGGCTATTGAACTTTTTTTAGAGCCCCTTGATCCAGGCCTAGGAGTAACTTCTACAGTTCTTGATCCGAATGTGGAGTCCAGATCTTCATTATTTTATGATGCGAGGTGAGCAGCTAGCCTTCACTACGGTGGAGGATATGTACTTTCTAACTAGGCTTCCATTTCGAGGAACACCCCTACTAGTGGAGCCTGGATTACTTGGGGATGGGTAGTTGGCTACCTTGGGTCGAAGGTATTGTTTGAGAGATGACTTTATATCAGGTTCCATAGTGAGTATTGGGGTGATGGATTCTTTGGTTCACCACTATGTAGCAGCGCTGGTTGTGAGGGTTTATGGGTCCCTTGTGACTTAGCGGATAAGTGGTGGGTAGCTGAGGATTATGGGAAGGGCATTGGTGGGAGAGCACTTTGCCTGGGGATTGATGTTGCATGCCAAGATTGTAGGGCAGCTCGATAGGTGTCAGGTTGCGGACTCAGGGGACTTTGCCTTTGGGTCCATCTTGGTGGCATGGTTCTTGGAGAGGGTGTCGATGTTGCACCCTAGAGTTTTATTGGGCCCACCTGCTGTGCGAGAGCCGTGACTGAAGTGGTGGTCATGAATTTTGATTCACCACAGTGGTGGTGAGGGGGGCCATTTTTCCAGGTTTGAGGCTACACAGGTGTGGTGGCAGATGTCACAGATCATACTACAGTATCCATACTGTGGGGTTGACTTTCAAGGTGATCCAGATATGGTGTTATCTCTGGGAGAGGTGTTTGACCACTGAGGTATGTTTTTAATTTGTTTGATATGTTGATATTTGAGATAGTATGACCTATGTATTTATGTATAGATAGATGTTGATGGTATCCTTTGTTTGTTTGTATTTGCAGATGTGGGACCTCGTGGGTGTGAGGTTGACTTAGTGAGAGCGTCGGCTCGTCAGGGGCCGGTGAGGCCCTCGTGGGGGGAGCCACGGGTGGGTGAGAGATGATGGAGTGAGGATATCGAGGCGAGACCAGCTAGCAAGGAGAGAGCGTATAGGAGACGTCGTTTCGATGACTCTGGTACAAGGCCATCGCATGCTCCTCTGGCTGAGGCCAGGGGAGATTTTGAGGATATTCATCGCCGCTTAGAAGTGGTGCTACAGGGAGTGCCTGAGGGCATGTGGTTGTACATATAGGATGAGGGAATCTTGGAGCAGTGTATGGGGTTTCCGCTGATGCGGTAGATTGTTGTTTAGCGAGCAATAGTACCAGGTGTTGCGATGACTGGGTGGTTACCTCTAAGTCCAAAGGGACTGATAGTGGGTGGGGAACCACCACCTGAGGGAGGGCCAAAAGGTGGTGCTCTAGAGGCACCATGAGTGTCTTTCTGTGTATTTTTGTATATTATATATAGGCTGGTGAGCCCATTTTGGTTTAGTGACACCAGTTTTCTACGGAGGTGCTTCACTAGCCTGCGGATTTTGTATACAATGTATTCTATGTATATGTAAACATTTTGATGGCACTGTTGACCGATTTATATATATATATATATATATATATATATATGGATATAAATTTTGGGGTCTTTTTGATGTTCATATGTGTGTGAGATTTTTTTTTAATTGTATTGATGATGTCTAATCTATATATGCTATGACAGGCTCTTGATGGTTTATGTGTGTGTGAAGGTATCTTGATGTGATATATGCCAATCGAGTACAATATTAGCTAGGTTATCTGTAATTTAATTAAATTGTCTTGGAATATGTGTAAATGTAATGAAATCAAAATGTTGAGATAAAAGTCTAACTTGCAGGAATTTGCAAAAGAGGCAAGGATCGCGGACACGGTACACATTGTTGATTTGGAGAACAACTAGTTGGGAGTCAGGTAAGATGCTAAGGTGATGAATACAATGATGATTGGCATCAACCAGGAGGCCAATGATGGCAGTGTACTCAGCTTGGTTGTTGTTTGTTGAACCCAAACATATGCCGCTAGAGTGGAGTAGGAATAGAGGGCCCAAGCAGCTGAAGCGAGATTTTGTGTCCAACGGCTGGCGTCGTCGGTGTAACTGATGTGGTAAGTTGGTGGAGGAAGCATTTGTCAATAACACAAATGATAGTTTAGATGTGAGGTATCGAAAAAAGATTAAAAACACTATAAAAGAAATAACCTAATGTAGAATGGCTACTCTTAGGCGTAAAATTTCTTCAAGTATAACTCGTTGATGAGTTCTTTGAGAGAGAGGACTTCGAGGGAAGCCAGGATGTATGCGCCTTTGGTGAGGCGACGTTGGATAATATAAGGGCCATGCCAAAGTGACTCGAATTTGACATGACCGAGGGTATCGTGAGCAATATCGTAAGCGAGGATGAGGTCACCTTTGTGAAATGAGCAAAGGTTTACATGGTGATCAAAGGAGGCCTTTGACCATCTTTTGGCTAGCTCATTGTTCTGTAATAAAGATCGATGATCTTCGTACAAGGACTCTAAGTGAAAAAAACGTTGCTCCATTGGAGCAGTGTTGGGTAATAGCTCAATTATGGTGCATAAGGTGGGAATTTTTCACTCGATAGGAAGAGTGGCCTTGACCCTATGGAAAAGGTGAAATAGGGTGAAACTAGTGGCCATTTTCATGGCCGTACGATAATCCCATAGCACGAAAAATAACATATGATGCCAATTGTCTTATGTTTATTAACTGTGCATTGTAACATGGTCTTGAGGACCTTGTTAACTGCTTCAACCTATCCATTGGACCGAGGGAAATATGGTGAGGCAAACTCATTGGAGAATCCTAACCGGGATGAGAGTTCGACAAAAATATCATTCTTGAAATGTTTCCCGTGATCAGAGACTATTTGGAGTGGTACTCCAAAGTGGGATATGATGTGATTAAAGAAAAAACACGTTGTGGTGTCAGCGGTGTTGTTGAAGGTAGGCATGGATTCAACCCACTTTGTGAAGTAATCGAATGTGACAAAGATGTATTTTTGTCCATTGTTGGATGGTGGGTTACAAGTCATGAAGTCGATGCCCCATTTACAAAAGGGGCCTGCAGTAATGACTGGGTGGAGAAGAGCAGGTGGTGCTCATGTTTTGTTGGCATAAAGCTGACATTTATCACATCACTTCCCAGCATGAATGAAATAGTGAAACAATGTAGGCCAACAGTAACCTGCACAGATGATTTTTTGAGCAGTGGACATCCCCAATAGATGCCCCCTGCACGCACCGCTATGTATGTCATTCAAGACTCTATCCACCTCGTCAATAGTCAAGCATCGATGGAGTATGGTGTCGATCCCTTGCCGATATAAGATATCTCCGATGAGGAGATAGAGAGGTGCTTAGTGGAGAATACAATGACATTCATCTCGTGAAAGGTGGTTACCAAAATTTTGGGTTCGGAGGTAAATGACGAGGTCATCATACCAAGGATCATCCAAAGTGTTGTAAAAGATATGTTCATCGGGGAAGTCGATATTGACGGGGGGACTGGTAGTATCGGAGGAAAAGGCTATGAAAAGTTCACTGAGGATGAGCGCTTTCCTTCTCTTGGGTGTTCAAAAATTTGAGATCATACTCCTGAAGGATAACGATCCATCGGGAAAATTTTCCATTAATTTGTCGACGCCTGAGCAAGTATTGCATGGGGTTGGAATCCGCTATGACTTTTGTTGTGCAAAGAAGAAAGTAATGGTGTAGTTTTTGGACTGTGAGGACGACTGCAAGGGATAGTTTCTCTTTGTGTTTATACTTCAAGGGAGGCCCTGAGAGGTTTTTACTAATGTAGTAAATGACATGCTCATGATCATCATCACCGATTTGAACAAGAAGTCCTGCTACTGAGACAGTTGATGGTGATATGTAGAGGATATAGTTGCAATTATAGTCAGGTGAACTAATTAAAGGGGCATTGGAGAGCGCCATTTTAAGATCATCGAATTCTTTTTGGGCATGTTCATCCCAATGGAATGGGATGTCGTGGCATAGTAAGAAAAGGAAACTGTGTGCTTGAGTGGCATAGTCTGGGACAAATTGTCTTAAAAAGTTAGCTTTTCCTTGTAGGCTCTGGAGTTGGCATAAATTTCGTGGGGGCGGAATTTCTGTGATGGCTTGGACTTTGAGGGGGTCTATGGTAATACCTCTTTGGGAAATGATGAATTTAAGGAGGTGCCCGATAGTGATGCAGAATATGCACTTGAGGAGGTTCAAGAGGATGTTGTACTAACGACACCGTTGGAAGAAGATATATAAATCATCAAGATGCTGGGTACATTTTTTAGATCGAATTGTGAGGTCATCCAAGTGTGTCAGGATGATATGGGATAGATCATGAAAAATGTATGTCATAGCCCGTTGGAAAGTTTCCAACATCGTTTAGGCCAAAAGGCATGACATGATATGAAAAAGTACCCCAAGGGGTGTTGAATGTGGTTTTGTATTGATTGGCTAGGTGGATTTGGATCTGGTTATAGCCATAGAAACCGTCCATGAAGGATAAAGCCTCGTGGCCTATGCATTCATTGATAATTTGATCGATAAAAGGCATTGGAAAGTTGTCTTTGGGGCAGGCGTGATTGAGATCGCAAAAGTCCATGCATACATGGATAGTGCCATGTTGTTTGTTAACGGGTACAGGGTTGGAAACCCATGAGGTATAAGCGATGGGGTAGATTAACCCTGCAACGCGTAATTTGTAATTCTCGACTTTGATAGCCACGACTTTGGACGGGTGTAGCGGTCATTGTTTTTGGCGAACCAGTGTGATATCAGGCCAGATTTCTCTGCTATGTTTGAAAATAGAGGGATCGAGGCCAGGCATCTCAGTCTAGGACCAAGAAAAAATATCCCGATATTCTTGGAAGAGGGCTTTGTAGGAAATGACTTCTTCAAGAGTGCATGCATCACCGATAGTAATTCCTGGACGACTCCATTTTTTATGGAAATATCGATTTTGATGGTAGGGGAAATGTTGGACATACTGCCTTCTTCAAAAGCATCAAGGGTAGGGATGGTGTTGTTGAACCAGTCGGTATGCCCTGATGGGATAAAATCTTTGGTTTTGACTGCATATATGTGGTGTTGGTTACGAGGCGTGAAGGCTTCCTATGAAAATAAGAGCGATCTATGGTGTAGCGCATCCCATGGGTAGTCGGGGGTAGTTAATTCCTCAAGTATGTCCTCGTCGCAGTGGAATTGATGGGAATACAGGGGATCTAAAAGAGTGATATTGGTGGTGGTCACCATGTGGTTATATATTGGTGGTGAAGAAGAAGAAGGGGGAACGCAATCAGATTTCGATGGCTGACGCATCATGAACCAAATATCGAGATACTGAGGTTTATATACGGTAGTTGGGTGTAAATTTTTCATGGGGAAATGAATGGGAGAATTGGGGGTAAATCCTCGTATAATTCATCCTAGAACCATGGAGGAGTAGGGAATCTTTTTGGTTTTGGAGAAATAATATGAAGAATCTCTGATGATGGGATAGTGTTAGCCATCAATTTTGTAGGGGGTGTAGGTGTTTGAATGAGGGTCACTTGGCGTTGCCTATATTCAATGATCATAGGACATTGATATGTGCAATGATCTATGGATTCGCATAGAGAGCAAGGTCATCTCATACGTTCATTGACTGAAGTCGTGACATAAGGGACGTCAGTGATCTTTGGTGGGGATGATGTAACTAGACTAGGTTCTTGTTGGAATCTTTGGCATATGGTTACTAATGTCTGTCGGAATTGAGGTAGCACGTGGCAATAGTGTGTATAATGGTCATATTCTGAACATATGGCATAAGAGAATTTGGTTCGCAGGCCTTTTCTACTTGCGTTCTCTGAGATAGCCGCAATACTAGAGGAAGCGATGAGTGGTGATGAGATTTGGATGAGATTACGTAACTTGGGGAGAGATGGTCATTTTTTGGTGGGGTGTCCATCTTTCTCGCATAGCGCGCAAGGAGGTTGGATGCACAAGGGAAGTGGAGTGGTGGGCTCCTTCTTCTTTTGCCTGCCCCCAGCTGTAGCAGGGGGGTGAGTGGGTGGGGGTGTCGGGAGTATGGTGAGAGTGAGTATGGGAATATGTATGAGGAGTCCTTCAATTTTTGGGGGTAGGGATGGTTGAGGAACCATCTTTAGTGCATGTAAATACCAAATTGGGATTGCCAACACCATATTAGGGAGAGTAAGCATTGCAACTACTTGGAAATCTTGTACGCTTGGTGGAGGATAAAAGAAAGAGATTTGAGTAATCTCTTGGGGAACTGTCTCCCAAATGGGGATATGGCCTTGGGGTGAGATAAAATCATGAACTAGTGGAGTTGACGAGTCCGCAGGAGGCTCGTGAGGGAGGGGCTCTGCGACTAGTGGGATGTCCTATATGAGAGAAGCCTCCCTAGGAGGAAGGGTATCATCAATGGAATTTCCTTTGGATGATATGACACATACTTGATTGGAAGGATGAAGGAGCTATGGTGTGCCATGGTAAGTTCCTAACAATGATGGATCTTTGAAAATTCTGGGCCCCATTTCGATGAGTGGGTATGTTTCAGGATGAGTGTGGATGAGAGGGAGAATGTTATCGATGTTGGCAGAAGGGTTAGGCTCATAATGTGAAACTTGGTTAATTGTAATGATCTTCCCGTTGTGGGGGAACATCATGGTTTGAAAGAAGGAAGAGGCAACTGCCTTCATAACGTACATGTAGCTNCATATAGACCTGGACATGATACATGTGGATGGACCTTCATCGATGATGCACCGATGAACTGTAATGTTCTGAATTTTAATGGGGATTTCAAAAGCGATGAGACTAGGGAGTTGAGGTTCTCTGCTGTTGTTATGAGTTTAGTATCCGCAGGGTTGAATTCCCCCAAGGTGGAAAGCAATGATTTACATTAAGTGGGACAAGTTTGAAGGACTTCTAAGATTGACATGGCAGTTGGGGATTGTGCTAACTCATCCACCAAACTGTAGTTATGAGCTGCTATAGCCTGTGGCCTGTGGACATTTCTGTGCAATGGAATGTGAGGGATATGAAGAGGTGTTTTGTTGTTAGGGAGAGGAATCACCAACGAGGGTTCCATTGGTGCAGGGGTTGTTTTTGGGGGTGTGGGAGGAGACTCAATGGATGCACAATATTGATGATTGCGTGTTTGCAGAAGGACTTCTTCCTCACTAGTGAAGAGGATAGTACGATCTACGGGATTGTTCAGGTTGTGATATTGTCCCAACTGTGGTGGGGTAGGATGCATGTTCTATTGGGTGTTCATCACTGCTTGCTGTGGAATGGGATTTTGCAGCACGACTGGGGGTGGTTGTTGCATGTATTATTGTGGGGCCTGCTGAGGGGTAGGCAGTGATGGAGGTTGTGGTCCATTTCCTGAGTCTTTCATTTGTTTAAAATCAACGATTTGGGGGAAATGATGAGTATAATGACCGAACTCACCGCAAAGGGCACAAGGGAAGTTTGTTCTAAGATTATTGTTATTTTTCTCTTGACATTTGTTGTTGTTTCCCCCTGGGGGTTCTGATTTCCTTGGGTTTGGTTGCCCCCAGTAGGTTGGTTCTATTGGGGGTGATTCCCACCTTGACCTGGGTTGTTATTGTTCCAATTTCTTCCTTTCTTTTTGGCATTATTCAATTGATGGGTTGGATTTTCCGTATTCAGTTCTTCGAAATTTTGATATTGTTGAATGGGATGGGGTTGAAAAAAATTCACTCTAGCATGTGGATGTCCTTGTGTTGGAGCCATGGGCGGTGGAGGACTAGGAAATGGAAAGAACGGATTCTATGGGGGTAATGATCCGTAAGGTACATAGGAATTCATGTCGCTTTCACTAGTACTTAGAGAATAAGATGAGGTAGAGGGAGTACCAGAATTTGTTGGGATTGGTGGGTGTATTGTGGGTGTTAGTGGTGGTCCAATGATGGGTGGAGGAAGGGCAACAAGATATTTTTGTTGATAAGGAGGTGGGGGATAATAAGGGGTTCCTCCATATTCCGACAGATATTGATGTGTGTCATATATTGGTGATTGTTGGGGTTGTGGATTGTGGTGCCTGGTGTTGCCAATCAATCCGTGTGTTGAGTGAGACATCCCACGTTTATTGTAGCTGAATGGCATGGGTTTTGGGAGATCAGGAAGTACTGTGTACAAGTACCGTGATTATGAATAAATGAGATTGTATTGTTGAGACTTACAGATGGCTTCTTCTTCTGATTGAGGGAAGGTGGAAGCTACATCTTTACCGAGGAGAGAAACAAGTGATCTGAGAAACCAATCAAGACACTATTTTTTGGTGGTTTTTTCTTTGTACAAACTACGTCATCGACGCCGCTCATGAATGTGATCAGCCATATGTGTGGTTGAGGTTTGTTTAAAATTAGAGAGTAGTTCAAGACCATTGTCATGGCAGATTGGTAATTGGAAGAAGGTCAAAAATGATTTGGCCACGGACTCGAAAGTCGCATGGGACCTCGACTTTTCGTCTACATACCATTTGGATGATTTGCCAGTGAGTGTGCATTGAAATAATCGTAGTTAGGTGGAATCATCCATAATGCTGTTGGAAGAGCACCATAAGTGGAAAGTCATGACATGGTTGGTAGGATAGTCTCCTGCCTTTCCTTCAAATTTGAGAATATCTGAAGGTAGTTTGGTATGCATTGTAGGCCACATGGGGTCATGCAATATAGGTTCATTTGTGAGTTTTCTTAGATATGGTATGTTGAGAGAGGCCAAGTATGGAATTTGTAGTGGTGGAAGAAGATTAGTTCCAGCCATGGTATGAGCGGTTTGTGAACCTGACCCTTGAGGGGGAATACGTAGGTTTTTACTTCCCCAGTGAGAGGAAGTTGTCCTTCCTCTTCCATGTAAAGGAGAGCGAGTGGATGGTGGACCTTGGGAATTGGACCCAAGTAAGTTGGAACCAAGTAAAGTGGATCCCAAAATAGTGGCACTCACATGAGTGTGATGAGGAGGGGCTGGTGGTTTGGAAAGACTAGGAACTCCCCCTAGAATAAGAGGGAAACTTTGCAAACATCTGGAATGACGAGGGTTCTGTGGGTCCCTTATGATGTCCAACTACCTGATTGAATGTGTGGAAATGGTAGTGAGAGCAATGAATAAACAAGAACCTTTGTTGCAATTTTTTAAATTTACAGTATATATCCAAATCAAAATGTAATTAGGAGTGCATCATACATAAAGTGTTATGATAAAGAAGCATATATGTGGATAGGTGGATTTTTTCCACGTGGGGGAACAAAGAAAACAAATGCTCGTGTCCTAAAAAGACATAACTTCCTTCCTCTCAAATAGCATTGGACCTTCTAATAGTACTCAATAGCGGGGTCTGAAGCCACTAGAAGAGAAACTAGTGAATGATGAAGAAATCAATTATAATGAGGGGTAGAGTGTTCATATCCTGAAAGAACTGGTGATATTTCCCAATAGCCACACAAAATCTGATCAAGGTGCAATTGTAGCCCACAATTGCCACCTGAGTAGATGTCCTAAAATTGGGTCACTAGGTACCTCAGTAAAAGTGCAACATTTACATTTTCAGCCTAAGAAAAGGGTCACGGGTTGGATCCCTACCAAGAGGTCGGTGCCTCAAGGGGCGATGCACAAAAAAACCAAACCTCAGCATAAAACAACTAGACCTGGGCCTTCAACCCTTCACAAGTATCTCCCTGCCTTATGGTGTTAGGAACACTTGACTTGGAGGATTTAAAGTTCCCTATTTGACAACTTCTATTGTTTTGAAAATGTGAGAACCAGATAACGGGGAGTTATTTGGATGCCTATCCTCGAAATCCTACCTAGACTAAAAGATTTCTTTTGTCACCTCTTGTGGAGGAAAACTTAGTGAGTTTTTAGAATTTTTTTAGATGTCGTTGTTTGAGAGATTGGAGGTGTGAACCACCCTCGTTGAAATTAAGTGGGAGTAGATAGTTTCGTCAAGAAAAGGGTAGGGTGTTTTGGAATCCCTTTTGGAGGAAACTTACTTCAACCTCTACATTTCGAGATGAAAACTATGTGAGTGATGAGTGACTTTTGTGTGTGAATGAGTGAAAGCATGCCAATGTTTTAAAAAATTAGGTGTCACCTTGTTGCATGTGGACTTCGCTTGGTCCTTACAAGTGTTGATTACCTAATTAACTAAATGCCTTTGGTACAACCTTGCGTAATTCAAAAGTCCCTAGGAATCTAACATGTGGACATGTGGGTCCTTTACTATTCCTTTAACTCCCTATTGTGATTTAATCTAAGAAAGCTTTGAAACTATCCTAGATTATGATCATGTGGGCATGTATGGGCCCCTTACAAAACCTTTAAACTTCTCTTATGATTTAATCTAAGAAAGTAAATTTCTACACTATCCTATCTTTGTAGCACGTGGGCATGTTATGGGCTCGTTACAATCTTGAGGTGTGTTTGAAAAATAAACTAAGAGGAGTCCTAAGGGGGCTGTTGTCCTCTCCTAAATGTTTTAGTCTTTTAAAGGGAGATGAAATTGTCCTACAACCTTTTCCTGATTCTCAAGGTCACTTTGAAGCATGAGAGAAGAGCATACTAAACGATTGTTATCCAATTTTTGGTCCCAATGCAATATTTCTGTGATTACAAATGATTCCAACTTATACTTTTAGTCAAAGAAAGCCATCCATGTGAAAAAATGAAATCAAAAGAGAAAATAATGATTTTAAACCCCCTAAGTGCCTATATGTTTTGACTAATCTCTTTCTATGGAGAGGGAACTAAGTGTGGTGTATCTCTTTCTATGGAGAGGGAACTAAGTGTGGTGTAGATTACAACATGCATGAAATCATTTTTAAAAAGGCTAGGGGCCTCCCCCAAATCACAAAAAGGATTACAATGTGTATTTTTCTGCACAGGTGTGTGGGTCTCAGAGTAGCCAGAGGCACACTAAGCACTTATGCGCAAACCAAAAAAGAATTTTGGGTGCAGGTTCATGGAGGGCGTTGAACAACATTGTAATTTTGGCACATGCGTGCATGATGCGCGACTGTGGGCCAATAAACCTGCGCACACCTGTCACATGGCTGTGAGGAAAATTCCAAATGGAATTCTCTCAATTAAGATTTGAATGGGATGTTTTGCAGGTTGTCTTGGGCCGGTTAAGGTACCTGTAGGTTAAATAAACCAAAAGAAGAGCTAGACAAACCCAAATGAGGTATGAAATTGATACCTTTCCCCAGCAGAGTTGCCAATCTGTTGTGCTTCTTTTGTCACCTAAATGAGCAAAACAGAGGTGCTTACAAGCTTAGTTGGGTTATCTAAGGAAGACAACTATAAAGGAAAGGGTTAGAAAAATAAACATAAAAGACTAAGCTAAGAATTAAACTAAAGCTATAAAGAACAACTAAACTATTGACCATAAGGACATAAGAACAAGAAACTAATAAGACTCATGTCACCAATGGAAAGGATTAAATTAGTTAAAAGAAAACACCAAGATAAAAGAGGAATTTTGGTCCCTTATTCCTCCAAGGGAGGGCTCTTTTACCCCCACAATTGATCTCTTCTTACAACTTTGAAACTTGAAAGAAATGATGAAAGAATCCCAAGATAATCCACTCAAAAGATGAGGTGGATTGCCCAAATGTAATGATGCTAGTATACTCTTGATGAGAAAAAAAGATTCCCAAAGAGAATAGCAGCAGCATAACCTTGCAAATGAATTCCTTGAAAATGTAGTGCACCCATGGCCTTGTTTTATAGCACCACTTTGAGGTATTGTGCAACCAACTTTTAGTGTGAAAAGGGACTTTTTAGGGCATTTTTAGGTCTTTGACTAGCCACCCAGTCGAATCCAGTCGAGATTTGGATGTCAAATCAACTTGGAAGCTGAACCAAAAGTGGGTGGGAGGTCGACCAATCTCATAAATGTGTCATTCTCAGATGTGCGTGGCCTTTAGCGACCACAATCGCGCATCGTGTGCATGTGTGCTTTTCTTGTGTTTCTAAATGGCACATGTGCGCGTGCACCCTCTGTAGTCACAATGCACCTTAATTTTATAACTGGTTGTATAGTTTTGGACCTTTTGGAAATGATTTTTGGTAATTTTGGTCCATGGGTGAACTCATAGCTGTTTGAAGATACTAGATTCTTGTAACCATTTGCGGATGAAATTTCAATGATAACAGTCATCATTAATCGTGTTTTGTAGAGAGTTTAATATTTTAATCTTAGGGTTTGTTTGAAGAAAACACGATTTTGTATTTCAGAACTTCAGGGATCCTGGCGATAGGGGATATGTCACAAGTAAACCGTGGATCGCAAAATTGTGATGGGACCAGTGAGACGCCAATCATTCATATTAAAACAACTCTTAATTAATCATGATTAGTGATTAATCTTTAAACTTTCGTGGATTTGAATGTCAAGACTTAGATAATACTTGACGTGAGAAATCCCAAATCATGAAATTGCAATGGGATTGATTAACAATTAAAACACTTAATCTTTATTTGACCTGGCTTATCCTTTAATACTTTAGTAAATTTGGGGATCGGGGTTGTAGTTATTAAGATATCTATGTCGGTCAAATCCATGATAGCCGAAAACCCTGGATTCGTGAGATTTTTCTCCATGTGGCTTATGCTTGGTGTATGTGGTCATTCAAATACCAATTCTTCCATTCATTTTCCTTGTGACTCAACGCTCGAATAGATGGTACAGTTCCTTGATTTTCATAAGAACCTTGTCTTTGGATTTTTCATGTGTTGGCTTGTGATTGTTTTAATGCTGTGGCATTTGGAGTTGATTTCGGTGTTATTTGAATGAATATGACAGGTATAGAACATTCAATGATGCACGTGACAGACGAATGGTCATTTTCTCACATCTACACGTTCAGTAATTAAACACTATAATGTTTTTCTCTCCTAAGTTACCGAAAGCCAAAATTTCAATATTTGTTACAACAGAGGCTCCATCTAGGGATGGTGCTTTCTTGCAAAGTGCCAAGAATAGTATACCATGTTCCTTCATCCATTGGGAAACCTGAAATCATCCTTATCAAACTCTGAACTCTGTCGCTTTACTTGCACCTTTTCGACGCTTTACTTGCACCTTTTTGAAACAAAAAACCGCTTATGCATTCATTGGGATATGGAGTCATAATGTCTTAAATAAAAACCATACATGATGCCAAACTGAACTGGAAACATATTTAAAACCACTTCTGTACTCTAATTCTCAAATTCAATCTTATTTATATACATCACCTACTATAACCTATATCACTGCTTTGTTCAAGTATAGGAAAACTTCCAAATCAACCAAGTGAGTATCCGACTAACAAATTTAATTATGCTTCCATATTTGAGCAGAAAAAAGACAGGAGCAACTTCAAATTCCAAAACATGCCCTGGGAGCAGGTACTTATAGTTTTGCAATTCAGACTTCAAGAAGTTGGAAATAAAAAATTTATTCCACCATTTTGACTCCATATAAATTGCTACTGGATCATAAAAGTCACATAGAAATACCTCATTTTGTTGTTGTTCCAACTGACTGAAATGTTGTTTCTTGCTGCCTTTACTGATCTAAATGTTAAATGTGGACTGCTCAATATTTGTTGGGGAAACATGCATGATCAACTGTTGATTTGAACCTGTCTTCTCTCTTTCATCATATCCCTGTAATCTGAATTCATCACTATGATATGCTGGCCTATTACAATTGACAATTTTTAAGAGAGAAGAAGAGATATGTTCTTCATTTCCTACATTACTATATTGATAATGATCAAATGAAAACTAAGCCTGAAAATATGAATCATGAAAAAAAAATTGATCATGTTCTCCAACAACGATATCTTTAGAGGATGTATCAAAGTTAAAAGGATATTTATTAGACTCTTTAACAACATATTCATATCTATTTTCAACCATAACATTTATACTTTTATGATTATCTCTTAGTTGATAAATAGGATTTGATGAAATTTCATTAGACATCAAATATTTAAAATCCTCATCATCATCACTATATTTATTGAATATTGGAAAATCAGAATAAAATCCTGAAGGTTTTTGCATTGAAAAATCAACAATCTGATCTTGAAACAGATTTCGAAAAATATCATTGTCTTCTTCATCATCAACAACCTTTACATCTAAATCTAAATCATTCTCGAACATAAAACATTCTTTAGGATGGTTAAACATGACAACCACCTCTTTTTTATGAAACAAAACAGAGTCTACAAGATCTTCAAGACTATGTGGATGATGTAGGTATGTGTAAGCAAGGGTTGAAACATGACTATTCAGGAGCAAATCTATCTCTTCTTCTATTAAAGGAGGAGGTGGTCTGTGCAATTTCTAGATCAAGCAACTATTGTTTTATTTCTCTTCTGCAAGTTGACTAGGATGTTAAATATCTTCTTCTTGAATGTGATCACAAGAGCTATCATATCCTACTTTTTTATCAACCAACTCTTCTTCATACTTATTATCTTCAATGACATGAGACATTTCTGATATTCCTTCATCCTCTTCAAGAAGATGTGTTTGATCTGTTTGTCTTATGAATTTTATATTACAACAATATTCAAAAATTATTTTAGCTGAATAGATTCGTTTACAATGCTGATGAAAAAATATGTGAAAATATATCAATGAAGGAATACTAAAATAAGGTAAAGATTTATACCAGAGTCTAGCATCTCTTTCCAACGAAAACATAAACAATTTCATGAGGACATATTCATGATGTATATTTAATTCATCCATGAGCTTGTGGAATTCAAACAAGTGTTGGGAAGGATTGTCGTCCGCATATTCTCCAAATTTAGGAAGGGCATATTCCCAAACTTTAATGTATGGAACAATGTTTGGAAAGCCATAAACATTTGCAAAGTCCAGAGGAGAAAACCTTGCAGCAATCCGAGCGGCGAACGAATCCGACATTTTGAGACCAGTGGAGTTGCCAGTCAATCATGTACAGTCTTCAAACCAAGGAGTCGCTAGGTGAATGATCACATCCAATTGAATGCCTATCCCTTGTTTACCATCAAGAAATAGATCTAAACTTTTTGTCGTATCCCAGGGAAGATAACTTCTTTCCTCCATCCCCGACAATGGCCCCAGAAAATGTTGTCGCAAGAGTTGGTTCTAGGATGTAATAGAGCCAAGCCTTAGCACATTTTAAATGAAATAAATTTTGTCACTTGGACTTGACTTGGGTTGCATGTAAGTAAATTCTGAGATAACCTCGAACCACTTTTGATTGGAAACTGCCCCCTCCAACCCGAGAGGGATCTCTCGAAAATATGACACAATAGGATATTCAATAAGCTTAACAGTGGGTAGATCTGTGAGTAATAGTAAATTTTTGGGTTTTTAGGGTTGATGGGTTGGACCAGAAAGTAATCCATTGGGCATGGAGTCAAATGATCAAACAAGTAATAAGAGTGTTCCAGCAATGAAAATCCATGGAGCAGAGGTGAGATAGAAGCTAATTAGAGAGGGAGGGATTTATAAAAAGTATGGTGGCAGAATAAAGAGAAAATATATCAAAATGCAAGGAGCACTTAGCAATGAGTGAATTCCAAGCATAAATCAGTGGAAAGAGATAGTTGGGACAGAGCATCTAGCAAGGATGAATTATGAACCTTCATATCTATGTAACGAACAACCTATAACCTGTCCAACAACAAATCATCTAACAAATGGATGAATTCCATTACAAACATGGTTACCAATCAGGAAGAAAATGGAAATAAAACCAAGTGAAATGATGTGAAAACGAAGCAATAAGACATTATCTGGAAACAAAATCACAAGAATCTTTGATATAGATCGAAAATACTCTGCACTCTTTTATTAAACATGAAAACAAGTGCTACAGCCCAGGAGTACTACTCCTCTCCCCCATCACAAAGATTCCTCATATAGGTATTGAGGTCGAAAATCCCACCAAAACAACAGTTACAATCAATTCTTGAAACCAATGACCATAGAAGATGGGCCAAACTACTGAGAAATGAGGTTGCGGTTATGGTTCTTTATCTCTCAAGTTGTGACAGTTGTACATAAAATGAAAGAGGATTTTTTTCCTCTATTTGTTCGAAGAAAAAATCTCTCTCAGTTCCCCTTTTATTAAACATGAAAACAAGTGCTACAGCCCAGGAGTACTACTCCTCTCCCCCATCACAAAGATTCCTCATATAGGTATTGAGGTCGAAAATCCCACCAAAACAACAGTTACAATCAATTCTTGAAACCAATGACCATAGAAGATGGGCCAAACTACTGAGAAATGAGGTTG
>JASDQU011027685.1:58969-69297 GCA_032191745.1 Picea mariana | reverse complement strand
ATGAATATGTCTATTCAACAAATTTGATTTAGAAAAGGTAGATCTCCAAATTATGTAAGTTCTGATACTAAATATGAGATTTAATACAACATTAAAGGAGGAGACTATAATGTCGAGAAGATCTGAATATAGTGTATCCAATAGTCATTACATTATTTCAAATAATATAGGGGAACAGTCCTATAGTTTAACCTTCAAAGAAGTATTACATATAATAACCAGACTAGAAAAATCAAGAACAAAATTTGGGAAGATTCTACTTTTTCCAGCCACTATGATAAATCGAGTGGATACTACTTCATGTCATTAACTGAGATTGGAATTATGCCTTCACTATGTAAACGCCCAAAGATTTTATGAAAGGAACTCGAATACCTTTTGCATCGAGGATAGTAACGCATGTTTCAAATTCTTGTGTAGATGAAAACCCTGCAAGTTTTCACCATTAAATATCAGTATATTTATATATATGAAAGAAAGATAAAACAGACATATCAACAAAGAAATAAATGTATTAATAGAGTATTCCAGAATGATACTTAACTTATGGAAAGTATTTATCAAGTGTTTCCCTTGTCTCTCCTGGCTGGATAGGCGACCGGGTTGAAGGGGAATGGACCAACGACTCCTTGATGGGTACCCTCACATCAATAGGTCCCATCATTAGTGTCAGTACTGAATCTCAAATTTTATTAATCATGGAAAATGAAAACAATCAACAGTACTAGGTTTTTCTACCATGAAAATGACACAAATCATGTTGTGCATAGACACCATAAACAATTTCCACACAAAACAAAGACTACTTAACTGTTGAGTTAAAAACCTACCAGAACCAATATACAAAGGATATATTTTTATAAATTCAACAATCGATACAGAGATCCCTTTTTACTGAATTCAAATGGTAGAGATAATGATAATGACAATAGCATCTGTAAAATTCAAGAGACTTCATTGATACCATAAGATATCTTTAATAAATTGTTTGAAAAAATCACAGAGGTCATTTTAAAAATACCAGATGAAACTATTTGAGACCATAACGAAAAATAAGAAGAAAATATACAACTCATTATGCATTACATAGTGGGACTATTTCTTCTCCCAAATAATTAGTTAACATAAGATTTTTTACCCTTTATCTGATAAACAAAAGATTCTTTACAACAATATAATGAGGGGGTAGGCATATACAATAGAAGGAAAAAGATTGTAACTACAACTAAAAGAAATACTCAAGGATATGGAGTGGCATAAGCTAAGAAACCTTCCCTACAGTGTTGAAGGCCCGAATACCTAAAAAATATAAACCAAAAGACCTCACAAAATGTATAGCCATTACTAATATCCAAACTATGTACTACCAAAGCAACCTTAAATTCGAAAGACTCAAATAAAAACTACCTTCCATACCCAGAATTTTTTTATAATACAGAGGGTTCCCAAAATGATTAACCAGATGTTCTTACCTTGTTAAAAGAGGACCCCCAATGGTAGTGGTATGCCAAAAAAATTTCCACCAGAATGAGTCAACAACTTAAGAACTAGATATACACAGAGAAGGATTGATAACCCGAGTATCCTCAACCACAGTCGTAGGAACACACGGATCTAATATAAAAAATGAAGACAATAGTCTCTGGGAAACCGTCTACTAGTCTAATGATGGTTAATGGCAGTATGGATCTCAGTACTGTAGTTAGGGAAAGGTGGAAAAATTCCATAGGGACAAATTAAAACTCGTGATAGTCCCGAGGGGTGTATTCATAATGCATTAAATGCTCTGGAAGAGGAGCCATTATGCCATCTTGACTGTATCCAAATTAATCCCACCTCAATACACGGAAAATTGAGTTGACAAACAATCCATAATTTTCGTTTAATACTTTCCTTGTTTGGTTAGGGCTTCGTTGTGTTCATCAAATTTTGTTAAGAAAAGAGCAGCCTCATGCGAAGCGTTAGTTTGGATGGGAATGTCAGTTATTTCTAAGTGAGAAATATGAATAACTAGTCCTCAATTACTGTCTCCAAGTTATGACACTTGCACGTACTAGTGGTCACTTTGATAGCAATTGTTCAATAAGTTCTCTGTCACCTATACCTGAGGAAACATATTTGTCACTTCCAAATTTATGGAGGTTCATTCGTTAATACTCTTCTCATGGTATGCCTTGCTAGCGCGATCGGAATTGGTAATATATATTTATACATAGTTTTTGCATAAACATTGGTGATATATATATATATATATAGATATATGTATAGTTTTTGTTGAGGACAAAAGTATAGTCTAGGATAAGAGTAGATATAAATACTTACATACTTGCAAAGAGTCTAGTGCTTCGAAGTTTAGAGGTGTTCCCTCCCTTGAGGATTAAGATGAGGTAAAGTCTTTAATTATCATTGATAAATATTTTTGGTAAGTATTAATGGTGGAAGGAAGAAGTGTATAATCACCATGTAGGAAGATTGGAATAAGATATATGTAGAAATTTGGGAATTAATGACTACATAATTTTTTTTTATGGAAAATTTGAGGTTTATTATAGGTTACAAGGGTGGACAATATATGTGCGCTTAAGTACCACTTGTATTTCCTACGTGTATGAATCCGCGACTGTGGGTTTATGTGCATAACGACAAATCTTTGTATCTTAAATACATCAGAATACATCTCTACCTTGAAAAAAATTAACCCACAATTTTCTACCGAGGAAGGTGCTCTGATACCACTTATAATATTCCAGATATAAAAAAGTATGCAGAGAATAAATAAATAGTTAGAAATGGAAGATGAACAACAATATAATCATAACAACACCATAATAATACCAAAATGATACCAGAAGAACACAAGAAAGAGCACTTTGATTACTGAGAGCAGTGTTCACTAGCCTCTTTGAGGGGGAAACCTCTACCAGAAAAGAGCTCTATTAAAATAATATCCAAGACAAAAATTCGCATACCCTCGACTCCTACTTATACTAAATATGTCTATAAAAATAAAAATCTAGAGGAAGATCATTCTAGAAGTGAAAGATTATATTAGGTCTTCTTGCATTGGGCTTATTCTTCCTTATTCCTAGTCCTTATTAATATTGGCCTTTATTACATGGAAATATATTATTCTACCTATGTGAGGAGTTAGGTCCCTAGCAAAATAAGGTTCATTGAACCTGATGAAAATTTTGTTGCAATTATCATTGTTTCCCAAAGAAAAACATTATAAGAACTTAAGTAAAAATCAACAACTCTTTAGTCTATGAGTTCTTTTTCACCATTAATCCTAAGTTGATTCATAATACCCATAACATTAGTCATAAATTGATCAACACTTTCTGATTCACTCATCTTGAGGGATTCAAATTGAGTTCTAAGGGTTTGAAGTCTCATAGTTTTCACTTTGTCATTACCCTTATAAGCCAACTTAAGAATATCCCATGCTTCTTTTGCAGTCTTGGCACCAATAATTTTAGGAAATATATAATCATCTAATGAAACTAAGATATATGATTTGTATTTGAGGGTAAAATCATGAAGATGGATAACACTTTTGATTGTTTTATGAGAAAAACCACTGTATTTTCAGAAGTTCTTCAACTTCCGGGATACAAAAATATTTTTTTTTATTTAGAATTTCACTTTACAGTAAAACCAAAACTTGTGAATAATTTTGTTACCTTTCCAATGACTAATTTTCAAATTTGTTTTATTAAGATTTGATATGTCAATTTGACAATTGTTTAACAGTATGTTCCTTAAACATGAAAGGAATGATAATGACTTATTTTTTCCCACAATAATGTATCTATTATTAAACTAATGTCTTTAAGAAATGAAATATAATGCAACAATCTACATAGACTATATTTTATTATGACTATAATTTTGAATCTAATAGATGAATATTATAATTTGTATAATTTTTTGAAGTTGACCAAGATGAACACGTTGCAAATTTTAAACACATGTTTTCCCACACCTTGTATCTATCTTAATTTTTACTTAAAAAAAAAATATAAATATACCCTTTTGAAAAGCATAGGTTAAGGATTATGAATATAATTTTTTCTAATTTTTTCACTGTTTATTTTTAGAGATACAGATATTTCATTTCACCAAATATAATGTCTGCTAAAAATATTATGTAGTGATTTAAAAAAAAAATTAAATAAAATTACATAAAAATAATGAAAATAAAAACAAATTATAGGAATTGAAAGTAGATTCAATTTTGAAAATGCTGGTGTCAATTTCGAAACCAAATTATCAGTATTTGCAGGAGTCCACAACCTCCAAAGTTTATGTAAGCTTGGGGGAATTATCTGGTTTCTGAATACAGTCCCAATTTTTAGTTTTCGGCCGAAATAATCTTTCGGCTGAAACAATATTGTTTCGGCCAAAAATCTAAATTGTAATGAAAACCATAAAAACTAAACGGTTTCCAAAGTTTTCGACCCAAAAAACCTTCTTTTGGTCGAAAGATGGTTGAGTGAATTTCGTCCATTGAAAAAAATGAAAAGACACATCGTATCATTTCATTTCATGCCAAATCTTATAAATACGATTTCGACCAAACACATTTAACACAATTCATCACTTGTTTGATGGTTTTATAGAGCACCTAAACAAAGTTTCAAATCATCTTTTTTGTTTTTGTTGAATAAGTTAATTGATGTTTGTTCAAGTTTTTATTGGAATAACAATTTATATGTTGAAAGATAAATGTTGAACATTTTTTCAAGTTGAAGTCTTTGTTGAACATATCTTTTACAGATAACTATAAAATTCATGGGAAACAAAAGTTTGTGCAAGAGAAAATTTTATCACACTCGCGATGATACTCACCAAAATGAACAAAGGAAAGAGAAATATTGGAGAAAGAAACGAGAACGTGCAAATATTGAAGAAAGAAACGATGATAATGTAAATAGAGATTTTCGATAGGAACAAGTCCAACCAGGTATGCATGCACATATTGTCTATATTAAAAGTATAGAATTCAAATTTAAAATACTGTTTAATACAATTGATTGTAATTACAATTTGACGTTTTTCAAAAAACATAAATAGATTTGTCTCATAATGTCGAAGAAGACGCTGAAACTGAAATTGAAGTAGAAGACAAATCACCTATAGGTATGTACATAAATTTAGATAATACAAGATGAACACTTGTATATATAGTTTAGTGAATTTATGTTCTGGTTTTGTTTTTTAATATAAACTTTAAATTGAAATATGCAGGAGAATCTATCAACATTGATGATAAAATATTAGAAAATCTTGATACTGACAAATTTGGGAAGAATAAAGGTAAGCATTATATAATATATCGAACTAAGAATATGTATAATACTTTTTTCAAAGATGAATCAACAACAGTACAAGATCAACTTTTACTTTGTCTAATAAGGTCAAGAAAGTTAAAATAAGCTACATCATTATTGGGTATTCAAAAGTCGACAAAGGATACAAAGGTGAAGTAGAATGTCTTTGACAATATAAATAGTGTATTAAAATATTTTGGAAAATCTCAAAAAAAACATGTTAGTGTTTCACGTAGAGTGATACAAAGAGCATTTGTTTCATCTAGCAATATAAAATATTGTTTGACATGACACATGGAAAAAATGATGGGAACGTCAAGAAAAACATTGCACAAACATAGAAAATTTCGATTGAAAATATATGCAAATGATGAATTGGCTTGTTGGACAGTAATTTCTAGACAACCCTACAAAGATAGACTTGCAAACAATGTTAAAGAATTGGCCTGTAATTGTTGGTTGGAAGAATCTCGCGTTTTACCGCATACAAGGGATGTGTTGTGGCAAAGAATAGCATGAAAAAAATATGAAAAACATCCAAAACATATATTGCCAATGACACAAATAGAATTGTTCAATAAGTTTAAAGAAGAGCACAAATAAGTTAAAATTTATATCAATACATTTGTGCAACAAAAACCATGGTTTGTTAGACTCATCATTGTTCGTGACACTTGTTGTTGTCGTTATCATGTGGAATTTGAGTTGTATTACGACACTTTTTTGGATTTTGGTAAAACTTTATGGCCAAGTTCACCTCCTCCTTCCACATTCCGTGCTTTTATATCTAAAATTCTATGTGAAAGAGAAGATGATTTATTTTACAAAAAAAATTGTGTTGGTGGAAAGAAATGTGACCGTTGTGGAAATATAATTTTTTATTTATTAAAAGTATCATATTTATATGAATGATCAATCATTTTATAATATAACAATAAATTGGAAGAGATATGAATATATCAACAGCACGACTCCACATTCTTCAAATGTTATTTCCAAAAGGATTGATTTGAAGGTAGATAAAATCTGTGGGATAGATTTTGTGAAGAATTTTGAGGAAAAAATTTATAAATACACCAAGCATTCACATACATCTCAATGAAAATACCTACAATTCAGACAATCCCATGAAGTGTTTTCACCAGAGACAATTTTGTCTGTAGTTGATTTTGCGGAGAATTACACATTCACTACAGAAAAAAAAATACAAAGTGAAGATTATCATTCTGATCAAGTCACAATATCTGTCCACATTCTATATAGACATGCTCAATGGATTCTTGATAACATAGAAAGAAACAATGAAAATGGACATGTTATTAAAGAATATCACTTTTATATAAGTGATGATCGAGCACACGACACACATTATGTACACCATTGTTTTGATAAATTTTATGATTCATTGAAAGAATGCGAAATCAAATTCGATTGGCATTGGATATGGTCATATGGGTGTGTGGGTTAGTTCAAATTTTCACTATTATTCTATTGGTTATGTCATCATAAAAAATCAAACATTGTACATTGTTGGAATTTTTTTGAGACTGGTCATGGAAAAGGAGAGCATGATGGTGTAGGGGCATGTGTAAAATGAGAACTTCAAAGGTATCATATGAACCCTCATGCCAATCGATTTGAATCCGCTGAACAAATTATTGAATGGTGAAAAATGGAGCTAAGCCATTAATATAATCCATCAAGGGATGTGCACAGGTGTGTCTATATATAAATGTTACACATGTACATATGATATTTTTATTTGAATGTTTTCAAATTTATATTCAATCTTCAATCATTTTCTTGAGAGATTTCAAGTTAACAAGTTCTTGTCTTGTGCAGGTTTTTTTGGTATGTTGGAATCCAAGATGTAAAGAGATCAATCTCATATGACACCAGTACAATACCTGGGACATGAAAAATACATTCAGTTAAAACAAAATGTTATCAAAATTTGTTTGCATTTGATAGAAGAAATGAGTCATGTTTTTATTCAGTTTGCATAGAGGACACAAAATCCATAGATATTTGCGAAAACGAAAATGCAGAATATGTTAAAGCTTGGAGACATATTGAAAGTAATGTAAAAGGGAAAATGCCACTTGCAAGCCTAGAGGAGATGGAATCAAATGAAACTATAGTGTCAATTGATGGCGATAGAGTTTCTGATCTTGTTAGAAAAATGTAATTTTTATGTTTAATTTTTTTCAAATAACTTGCAGATGTACTTCTATGGTAATCTAAAGCAAACTATTTATTTTCCAATATATCCAATTATTTGCAAGAGATGTCTTTTCCATGGTTGCACCTGTAGACAACACTAGAAATGTGAAATATTATTTGATGCGATGCACAGAACAAAATAAGAGGCCATTAGAAGATTTTGATGATAACGATTTTATATATGAAAGATGATCCATTGTATTGAAAGGATATTTGTTTCAAGAAACCCATCAGACCGATACTCATGTCCACTTTCAAGACTACCAGTCATATGTCACAAGTTGTCAATATAGTCATTTGGTATGTGTAGCGCGCATAAAAATAATATAAGTTCAATAAAAAAAAGGGTTAGAAAATGGAAAATGTCCAAAGTCGATCAGGAACAAATAATTGAAGATTGAATACCATTAGGATGTTTTTAAACAAGTGGCACATGTACATTCCAAAATGTTTTATTTTGCATTGAAAGTACATGTCTTTATGAATATCTAGGATTCTATAATCATTTCCAGTTTAGTTTACTTTCGTGGTCCATTCAATTAAGAAACATTATATTTCCCATGAATTATAAAGTTTATCAAAATTTATTTACAATTTCAAGGAAGAACCTATAGATTGTATCTAGGGAACCTAAATTGACCTATACTTTGGATGATTATACTTTAATCCTACAAATTATCCAAATCATATACACAAATCCTTTAATGCATGTAACCAATTTACTATATATAGAATAAATGCATTCATTATTTGCAATTTGATTGTTCAATGTTTTTTCATATGAAAAAAATAACTTCATATCAAAACTAGGAACCATTTCCATGTGATTATAAGAGACTATTGATGGCTTAGAAAAACTTTAAATTCTGATAAATTTTAATATCAATATAAATTTTAATGAAGATCATTTACTTATATTAAATTTGATGACTTTTTTTTATTATTTTCATTGGTGGAATTGTATTAATTTTGATGACTTGTTTTGACTATTTTCAACCATATTTCCAAATAGGATATGTGTAAAAAGGGTATGTATAAAAAACTCCAGATCATTCTTAAAACACAGATAAAATATGGTTCAACCATATTTTATCTGTGTTTTTTAACCATTACACCAATCAAAATTATTTTATGAGCATTACACCAATCAAAATTGAGTTGTATACCTTTTGTATTGTAATAATTTTATTTTAAACTAAAAAATTGTTAAAAATCATTTCCATTGAACACCTGTTTTTTTCAATAGTATTTTTTTCCATTTTATTTTAATAATATCGCATTAATTTTAAAAAAAGTTAAACATAATTTATATTTTCTTGTGTAATAATATTTGGTTTCAAATTATAACTCATTCCGATTTTTATTTTTTTTTACGAGCATTATATAAATTAAATTTGAATTGAACATCTCTTTTACTTTGAATATTTTTTTTTAATTATTGTTCTCAAAATTCAAGAAGAGTTAAAAACATCTCTTTCATTTTGAGATTTTATGTTATTAAGGGTATATGAACTTTGAGGTGAATATCTCTTCTAGATTTGAACATTTTTTAAATGACTATGATAAAATTAAAGAAGAGATGATCATATCATCCATTTTAAGGTTTAATTTACTGTCACATCAATTTGAGCATTTTGTTTTATCATTATCACACAAACAAAAATATAGTTGATCATCTCTTCTATCTCAAGATTTTATTGTATAAAATTACCTATAATTGATTTGGATATCTCTTCTATCTTAAGCATTTTATTTTTATTACTATTGCACCAATCAAAGAAGAGTTGAACATCTCTTCTATCCTAGATTTGAGAGCATTGACTTCTTTAAATGATAATTTTTTTTTTCATTTTTTAAATTAATATTCTAACAACTAAAAACAATTTAAACATCTCTTCCACTTGTTTTAATAACACTTTAATAATAATATCATATAGATACCAATATCTCCATTCTAATGATTAAGTTGATTTTCATTTAAACTTTTTTAGAAGTGTTAATCATTAGAATTAAATTGCATAAATTGTAATTAATAGATATTCTCTAACAAAGTTAAGAAAATTAATACAACCTTGCCTAAATTCAAGTGAATCATTGACCCTTACAAAAATGTGAGTTTATGTGAATAGTACTAAACCATAGCTTGCAAATCATTTTACTAATGTAATTCTCTTTTATACATGATATCTGAGTTGTATAAGGGGTATGCGTTGTTCCTTGGCATGTCTAAAACACAATGCTTGAATTCATACCTCCTCATTTGAATCCCACATTGGTTACCTTCTTCCAAAATCAAACACAAGTTTTCTGAAAAGAAATCGGTAGATCATGAAAGTTTATTCCTTTTAGTCCAATTCATACCAACATAGGATTTTCATGGTTTAAAGTGTTTTCTACTACCATATATTCTCAAATAGGTTTTGCATGGTTTAAAGTGTTGTCTACTATCATATATTCTTAAATATATATGAAATGATACAATCTTGTATGTTTGACAATTCACTTTTTTCTTGTCCATCTATTGGGTTTGCATATTCTTAAATATATAAAAAACAACACATTCTTGTATTATTTCACTCTAATTTTTTCTTTTCATTTATTTAGTAGATCTCATATGCCTATCTTTCCTTCAGTATTTTTATTAGTTAAGTGTATCTATGTAACTAACAAAGTCATTAGTAACTAGAATATATATAATTATTCTACCAAAATTATTTGATGATGTGTCAATAGAAACATATTTTTAATAGTCCATAGTGAACATAAAATAAA
>JASDQU011027685.1:48822-58949 GCA_032191745.1 Picea mariana | reverse complement strand
TTTATTTTATGTTCACTATGGACTATTAAAAATATGTTTCTATTGACACATCATCAAATAATTTTGGTAGAATAATTATATATATTCTAGTTACTAATGACTTTGTTAGTTACATAGATACACTTAACTAATAAAAATACTGAAGGAAAGATAGGCATATGAGATCTACTAAATAAATGAAAAGAAAAAATTAGAGTGAAATAATACAAGAATGTGTTGTTTTTTATATATTTAAGAATATGCAAACCCAATAGATGGACAAGAAAAAAGTGAATTGTCAAACATACAAGATTGTATCATTTCATATATATTTAAGAATATATGATAGTAGACAACACTTTAAACCATGCAAAACCTATTTGAGAATATATGGTAGTAGAAAACACTTTAAACCATGAAAATCCTATGTTGGTATGAATTGGACTAAAAGGAATAAACTTTCATGATCTACCGATTTCTTTTCAGAAAACTTGTGTTTGATTTTGGAAGAAGGTAACCAATGTGGGATTCAAATGAGGAGGTATGCATTCAAGCATTGTGTTTTAGACATGCCAAGGAACAACACATACCCCTTATACAACTCAGATATCATGTATAAAAGAGAATTACATTAGTAAAACGATTTGCAGGCTATGGTTTAGTACTATTCACATAAACTCACATTTTTGTAAGGGTCAATGATTCACTTGACTTTAGGCAAGGTTGTATTAATTTTATTAACTTTGTTAGAGAATATCTATTAATTACAATTTATGCAATTTAATTCTAATGATTAACACTTCTAAAAAAGTTTAAATGAAAATCAACTTAATCATTAGAATGGAGATATTGGTATCTATATGATATTATTATTAAAGTGTTATTAAAACAAGTGGAAGATATGTTTAAATTGTTTTTAGTTGTTAGAATATTAATTTAAAAAATGAAAAAAAAAAATTATCATTTAAAGAAGTCAATGCTCTCAAATCTAGGATAGAAGAGATGTTCAACTCTTCTTTCATTGGTGCAATAGTAATAAAAATAAAATGCTTAAGATAGAAGAGATATTCACCTCAAAGTTAATATACCCTTAATAACATAAAATCTCAAAATGAAAGAGATGTTTTTAACTCTTCTTGAATTTTGAGAACAATAATTAAAAAAAAATATTCAAAGTAATAGAGATGTTCAATTCAACTTTAATTTATATAATGCTCGTAAAATAAAATAAAAATCGGAATGAGTTATACTTTGAAACCAAATATTATTACACAAGAAAATATAAATTATGTTTAACTTTTTTTTAAATTAATGCGATATTATTAAAATAAAATGGAAAAAAATACTATTGAAAAAAACAGGTGTTCAATGGAAATGATTTTTAACAATTTTTTAGTTTAAAATTAAATTATTACAATACAAAAGGTATACAACTCAATTTTGATTGGTGTAATGCTCATAAAATAATTTTGATTGGTGTAATGGTTAAAAAACACAGATAAAATATGGTTGAACCATATTTTATCTGTGTTTTAAGAATGATCTGGAGTTTTTTATACATACCCTTTTTACACATATCCTATTTGGAAATATGGTTGAAAATAGTCAAAACAAGTCATCAAAATTAATACAATTCCACCAATGAAAATAATCAAAACAAGTCATCAAATTTAATATAAGTAAATGATCTTCATTAAAATTTATATTGAGATTAAAATTTATCAGAATTTAAATTTTTTCCAAGCCATCAATAGTCTCTTATAATCACATGGAAATGGGTCCTAGTTTTGATATGAAGTTATTTTTTTCATATGAAAAAACATTGAACAATCAAATTGCAAATAATGAATACATTTATTCTATATATAGTAAATTGGTTACATGCATTAAAGGATTTGTGTATATGATTTGGATAATTTGTAGGATTAAAGTACAATCATCCAAAGTATAGGTCAATTTAGGTTCCCTAGATACAATCTATAGGTTCTTCCTTGAAATTGTAAATAAGTTTTGATAAACTTTATAATTCATGGGAAATATAATGTTTCTTAATTGAATGAACCACGAAAGTAAACTAAACTGGAAATGATTATAGAATCCTAGATATTCATAAAGACATGTACTTTCAATGCAAAATAAAACATTCTGGAATGTACATGTGCCACTTGTTTAAAAACATCCTAATGGTATTCAATCTTCAATTATTTGTTCCTGATCAACTTTGGACATTTTCCATTTTCTAACCCTTTTTTTTTATTGAACTTCTATTATTTTTATGCGCGCTACACATACCAAATGACTATATTGACAACTTGTGACATATGACTGGTAGTCTTGAAAGTGAACATGAGTATCGGTCTGATGGGTTTCTTGAAACAAATATCCTTTCAATACAATGGATCATCTTTCATATATAAAATCGTTATCATCAAAATCTTCTAATAGCCTCATATTTTGTTCTGTGCATCGCATCAAATAATATTTCACATTTCTAGTGTTGTCTACAGGTGCAACCATGGAAAAGACATCTCCTGCAAATAATTGGATATATTGGAAAATAAATAGTTTGCTTTAGATTACCACAGAAGTACATCTACAAGTTATTTGAAAAAAATTAAACATAAAAATTACATTTTTCTAACAAGATCAGAAAGTCTATCGCCATCAATTGACACTATAGTTTCATTTGATTCCATCTCCTCTAGGCTTGCAAGTGGCATTTTCCCTTTTACATTAATTTCAATATGTCTCCAAGCTTTAACATATTCTGCATTTTCGTTTTTGCAAATATCTATGGATTTTGTGTCCTCTATGCAAACTGAATAAAAACACGACTCATTTCTTCTATCAAATGCAAACAAATTTTGATAACATTTTTTTTTAACTGAATGTATTTTTCATGTCCCAGGTATTGTACTGGTGTCATATGAGATTGATCTCTCTACATCTTGGATTCCAACATACCAAAAAAACTTGCACAAGACAAGAACTTGTTAACTTGAAATCTCTCAAGAAAATGATTGAAGATTGAATATAAATTTGAAAACATTCAAATAAAAATATCCTATGTACATGTGTAACATTTATATATAGACACACCTGTGCACATCCCTTGATGGATTATATTAATGGCTTAGCTCCATTTTTCACCATTCAATAATTTGTTCAGCGGATTCAAATCGATTGGCATGAGGGTTCATATGATACCTTTGAAGTTCTCGTTTTACACATGCCCCTACACCATCGTGCTCTCCTTTTCCATGACCAGTCTCAAAAAAATTCCAACAATGTACAATGTTTGATTTTTTATGATGACATAACCAATAGAATGATAGTGAAAATTTGAACTGACCCACACACCCATATGACCATATCCAATGCCAATCGAATCTGATTTCGCATTCTTTCAATGAATCATAAAATTTATCAAAACAATGGTGTACATAATGTGTGTCGTGTGCTCGATCATCACTTATATAAAAGTGATATTCTTTAATAACATGTCAATTTTCATTGTTTCTTTCTATGTTATCAAGAATCCATTGAGCATGTCTATATAGAATGTGGACAGATATTGTGACTTGATCAGAATGATAATCTTCACTTTGTATTTTTTTTTCTATAGTGAATGTGTAATTCTCCGCAAAATCAACTACAGACAAAATTGTCTCTAGTGAAAACACTTCATGGGATTGTCTGAATTGTAGGTATTTTCATTGAGATGTATGTGAATGCTTGGTGTATTTATAAATTTTTTCCTCAAAATTCTTCAAAAAATCTATCCCACAGATTTTATCTACCTTCAAATCAATCCTTTTGGAAATAACATTTGAAGAATGTGGAGTCATGCTGTTGATATATTCATATCTCTTCCAATTGATTGTTATATTATAAAATGATTGATCATTCATATAAATATGATACTTTTAATAAATAAAAAATTATATTTCCACAACGGTCACATTTCTTTCCACCAACACAATTTTTTTTGTAAAATAAATCATCTTCTCTTTCACATAGAATTTTAGATATAAAAGCATGGAATGTGGAAGGAGGAGGTGAACTTGTCCATAAAGTTTTACCAAAATCCAAAAAAGTGTCGTAATACAACTCAAATTCCACATGATAATGACAACAACAAGTGTCACGAACAATGATGAGTCTAACAAACCATGGTTTTTGTTGCACAAATGTATTGATATAAATTTTAACTTATTTGTGCTCTTCTTTGAACTTATTGAACAATTCTATTTGTGTCATTGGCAATATATGTTTTAGATGTTTTTCATATTGTTTTCATGCTATTCTTTTCCACAACACATCCCTTGTATGCAGTGAAACACGAGATTCTTCCAACCAACAATTACGGGCCAATTCTTTAACATTGTTTGCAAGTCTATCTTTGTAGGGTTGTCTAGAAATCACTGTCCAACAAGCCAATTCATCATTTGCATCTATTTTCAATCGAAATTTTCTATGTTTGTGCAATTTTTTTCTTGATGTTCCCATCATTTTTTCCATGTGTCATGTCAAACAATCTTTTATATTGCTAGATGAAACAAATGCTCTTTGTATCACTCTACGTGAAACACTAACATGTTTTTTTCGAGATTTTCCAAAATATTTTAATACACTATTTATATTGTCAAAGACATTCTACTTCACCTTTGTATCCTTTGTCGACTTTTGAATACCCAATAATGATGTAGCTTATTTTAACTTTCTTGACCTTATTAGACAAAGTAAAAGTTGATCTTGTACTGTTGTTGATTCATCTTTGAAAAAAGTATTATACATATTCTTAGTTCGATATATTATATAATGCTTACCTTTATTCTTCCCAAATTTGTCAGTATCAAGATTTTCTAATATTTTATCATCAATGTTGATAGATTCTCCTGCATATTTCAATTTAAAGTTTATATTAAAAAACAAAACCAGAACATAAATTCACTAAACTATATATACAAGTGTTCATCTTGTATTATCTAAATTTATGTACATACCTATAGGTGATTTGTCTTCTACTTCAATTTCAGTTTCAGCGTCTTCTTCGACATTATGAGACAAATCTATTTATGTTTTTTGAAAAACGTCAAATTGTAATTACAATCAATTGTATTAAACAGTATTTTAAATTTGAATTCTATACTTTTAATATAGACAATATGTGCATGCATACCTGGTTGGACTTGTTCCTATCGAAAATCTCTATTTACATTATCATCGTTTCTTTCTTCAATATTTGCACGTTCTCGTTTCTTTCTCCAATATTTCTCTTTCCTTTGTTCATTTTGGTGAGTATCATCGCGAGTGTGATAAAATTTTCTCTTGCACAAACTTTTGTTTCCCATGAATTTTATAGTTATCTGTAAAAGATATGTTCAACAAAGACTTCAACTTGAAAAAATGTTCAACATTTATCTTTCAACATATAAATTGTTATTCCAATAAAAACTTGAACAAACATCAATTAACTTATTCAACAAAAACAAAAAAGATGATTTGAAACTTTGTTTAGGTGCTCTATAAAACCATCAAACAAGTGATGAATTGTGTTAAATGTGTTTGGTCGAAATCGTATTTATAAGATTTGGCATGAAATGAAATGATACGATGTGTCTTTTCATTTTTTTCAATGGACGAAATTCACTCAACCATCTTTCGACCAAAAGAAGGTTTTTTGGGTCGAAAACTTTGGAAACCGTTTAGTTTTTATGGTTTTCATTACAATTTAGATTTTTGGCCGAAACAATATTGTTTCAGCCGAAAGATTATTTCGGCCGAAAACTAAAAATTGGGACTGTATTCAGAAACCAGATAATTCCCCCAAGCTTACATAAACTTTGGAGGTTGTGGACTCCTGCAAATACTGATAATTTGGTTTCGAAATTGACACCAGCATTTTCAAAATTGAATCTACTTTCAATTCCTATAATTTGTTTTTATTTTCATTATTTTTATGTAATTTTATTTAATTTTTTTTTTAAATCACTACATAATATTTTTAGCAGACATTATATTTGGTGAAATGAAATATCTGTATCTCTAAAAATAAACAGTGAAAAAATTAGAAAAAATTATATTCATAATCCTTAACCTATGCTTTTCAAAAGGGTATATTTATATTTTTTTTTTAAGTAAAAATTAAGATAGATACAAGGTGTGGGAAAACATGTGTTTAAAATTTGCAACGTGTTCATCTTGGTCAACTTCAAAAAATTATACAAATTATAATATTCATCTATTAGATTCAAAATTATAGTCATAATAAAATATAGTCTATGTAGATTGTTGCATTATATTTCATTTCTTAAAGACATTAGTTTAATAATAGATACATTATTGTGGGAAAAAATAAGTCATTATCATTCCTTTCATGTTTAAGGAACATACTGTTAAACAATTGTCAAATTGACATATCAAATCTTAATAAAACAAATTTGAAAATTAGTCATTGGAAAGGTAACAAAATTATTCACAAGTTTTGGTTTTACTGTAAAGTGAAATTCTAAATAAAAAAAAATATTTTTGTATCCCGGAAGTTGAAGAACTTCTGAAAATACAGTGGTTTTTCTCATAAAACAATCAAAAGTGTTATCCATCTTCATGATTTTACCCTCAAATACAAATCATATATCTTAGTTTCATTAGATGATTATATATTTCCTAAAATTATTGGTGCCAAGACTGCAAAAGAAGCATGGGATATTCTTAAGTTGGCTTATAAGGGTAATGACAAAGTGAAAACTATGAGACTTCAAACCCTTAGAACTCAATTTGAATCCCTCAAGATGAGTGAATCAGAAAGTGTTGATCAATTTATGACTAATGTTATGGGTATTATGAATCAACTTAGGATTAATGGTGAAAAAGAACTCATAGACTAAAGAGTTGTTGATTTTTACTTAAGTTCTTATAATGTTTTTCTTTGGGAAACAATGATAATTGCAACAAAATTTTCATCAGGTTCAATGAACCTTATTTTGCTAGGGACCTAACTCCTCACATAGGTAGAATAATATATTTCCATGTAATAAAGGCCAATATTAATAAGGACTAGGAATAAGGAAGAATAAGCCCAATGCAAGAAGACCTAATATAATCTTTCACTTCTAGAATGATCTTCCTCTAGATTTTTATTTTTATAGACATATTTAGTATAAGTAGGAGTCGAGGGTATGCGAATTTTTGTCTTGGATATTATTTTAATAGAGCTCTTTTCTGGTAGAGGTTTCCCCCTCAAAGAGGCTAGTGAACACTGCTCTCAGTAATCAAAGTGCTCTTTCTTGTGTTCTTCTGGTATCATTTTGGTATTATTATGGTGTTGTTATGATTATATTGTTGTTCATCTTCCATTTCTAACTATTTATTTATTCTCTGCATACTTTTTTATATCTGGAATATTATAAGTGGTATCAGAGCACCTTCCTCGGTAGAAAATTGTGGGTTAATTTTTTTCAAGGTAGAGATGTATTCTGATGTATTTAAGATACAAAGATTTGTCGTTATGCACATAAACCCACAGTCGCGGATTCATACACGTAGGAAATACAAGTGGTACTTAAGCGCACATATATTGTCCACCCTTGTAACCTATAATAAACCTCAAATTTTCCATAAAAAAAAATTATGTAGTCATTAATTCCCAAATTTCTACATATATCTTATTCCAATCTTCCTACATGGTGATTATACACTTCTTCCTTCCACCATTAATACTTACCAAAAATATTTATCAATGATAATTAAAGACTTTACCTCATCTTAATCCTCAAGGGAGGGAACACCTCTAAACTTCGAAGCACTAGACTCTTTGCAAGTATGTAAGTATTTATATCTACTCTTATCCTAGACTATACTTTTGTCCTCAACAAAAACTATACATATATCTATATATATATATATATATCACCAATGTTTATGCAAAAACTATGTATAAATATATATTACCAATTCCGATCGCGCTAGCAAGGCATACCATGAGAAGAGTATTAACGAATGAACCTCCATAAATTTGGAAGTGACAAATATGTTTCCTCAGGTATAGGTGACAGAGAACTTATTGAACAATTGCTATCAAAGTGACCACTAGTACGTGCAAGTGTCATAACTTGGAGACAGTAATTGAGGACTAGTTATTCATATTTCTCACTTAGAAATAACTGACATTCCCATCCAAACTAACGCTTCGCATGAGGCTGCTCTTTTCTTAACAAAATTTGATGAACACAACGAAGCCCTAACCAAACAAGGAAAGTATTAAACGAAAATTATGGATTGTTTGTCAACTCAATTTTCCGTGTATTGAGGTGGGATTAATTTGGATACAGTCAAGATGGCATAATGGCTCCTCTTCCAGAGCATTTAATGCATTATGAATACACCCCTCGGGACTATCACGAGTTTTAATTTGTCCCTATGGAATTTTTCCACCTTTCCCTAACTACAGTACTGAGATCCATACTGCCATTAACCATCATTAGACTAGTAGACGGTTTCCCAGAGACTATTGTCTTCATTTTTTATATTAGATCCGTGTGTTCCTACGACTGTGGTTGAGGATACTCGGGTTATCAATCCTTCTCTGTGTATATCTAGTTCTTAAGTTGTTGACTCATTCTGGTGGAAATTTTTTTGGCATACCACTACCATTGGGGGTCCTCTTTTAACAAGGTAAGAACATCTGGTTAATCATTTTGGGAACCCTCTGTATTATAAAAAAATTCTGGGTATGGAAGGTAGTTTTTATTTGAGTCTTTCGAATTTAAGGTTGCTTTGGTAGTACATAGTTTGGATATTAGTAATGGCTATACATTTTGTGAGGTCTTTTGGTTTATATTTTTTAGGTATTCGGGCCTTCAACACTGTAGGGAAGGTTTCTTAGCTTATGCCACTCCATATCCTTGAGTATTTCTTTTAGTTGTAGTTACAATCTTTTTCCTTCTATTGTATATGCCTACCCCCTCATTATATTGTTGTAAAGAATCTTTTGTTTATCAGATAAAGGGTAAAAAATCTTATGTTAACTAATTATTTGGGAGAAGAAATAGTCCCACTATGTAATGCATAATGAGTTGTATATTTTCTTCTTATTTTTCGTTATGGTCTCAAATAGTTTCATCTGGTATTTTTAAAATGACCTCTGTGATTTTTTCAAACAATTTATTAAAGATATCTTATGGTATCAATGAAGTCTCTTGAATTTTACAGATGCTATTGTCATTATCATTATCTCTACCATTTGAATTCAGTAAAAAGGGATCTCTGTATCGATTGTTGAATTTATAAAAATATATCCTTTGTATATTGGTTCTGGTAGGTTTTTAACTCAACAGTTAAGTAGTCTTTGTTTTGTGTGGAAATTGTTTATGGTGTCTATGCACAACATGATTTGTGTCATTTTCATGGTAGAAAAACCTAGTACTGTTGATTGTTTTCATTTTCCATGATTAATAAAATTTGAGATTCAGTACTGACACTAATGATGGGACCTATTGATGTGAGGGTACCCATCAAGGAGTCGTTGGTCCATTCCCCTTCAACCCGGTCGCCTATCCAGCCAGGAGAGACAAGGGAAACACTTGATAAATACTTTCCATAAGTTAAGTATCATTCTGGAATACTCTATTAATACATTTATTTCTTTGTTGATATGTCTGTTTTATCTTTCTTTCATATATATAAATATACTGATATTTAATGGTGAAAACTTGCAGGGTTTTCATCTACACAAGAATTTGAAACATGCGTTACTATCCTCGATGCAAAAGGTATTCGAGTTCCTTTCATAAAATCTTTGGGCGTTTACATAGTGAAGGCATAATTCCAATCTCAGTTAATGACATGAAGTAGTATCCACTCGATTTATCATAGTGGCTGGAAAAAGTAGAATCTTCCCAAATTTTGTTCTTGATTTTTCTAGTCTGGTTATTATATGTAATACTTCTTTGAAGGTTAAACTATAGGACTGTTCCCCTATATTATTTGAAATAATGTAATGACTATTGGATACACTATATTCAGATCTTCTCGACATTATAGTCTCCTCCTTTAATGTTGTATTAAATCTCATATTTAGTATCAGAACTTACATAATTTGGAGATCTACCTTTTCTAAATCAAATTTGTTGAATAGACATATTCAT
>JASDQU011027685.1:10449-28616 GCA_032191745.1 Picea mariana | reverse complement strand
GTTCGAGATGTGCTTGTGCTTTTGCAAGAGGGAAATCCAAAGCTAAACTAGCTTTCCCCCATGGTGGAATGATGTTGTTTCAAGATGCACTTGTGCTTGTTCAAGAGGGAAATCTAGCACATGCTAGATTTCCTTGACGAAGGAATGATGTTGTTCAAGATAAGCTTATTCTTGTGCAAGAAGGAAGACTAACATGTGCAAGCTTTCCTCCATGCTAAAATGATGTTGTTCGAGATGCGCTTTTGCTTTTGCAAGAGGGAAAGATAGCACGCGCTAGCATTCCCACGTGTTGGAATGATGTTGTTCGAGATGCGCTTCTGCTTGTGTAAGATGGAAAGCTAGCATGCGCTAGCTTTCGCCCATGGTGGAATGTTGTTATTCGAGATGTGATTGCGCTAGGGGAAAAGCTAGCACATGCTAGCTTTCCCCCACATTGAATGATGTTGTTTGAGATGAGCTTGTTCTTGTGCAAGAGAGAAAACTAGCACGTGCAAGCTTACCTCCATGGTGGGATGATTTTCGAGATGCACTAGTGCTTGTGCAAGAGGGAAATCTAGCACGCGCTACCTTTCCTCCACAGTGGAATCATGTTGTTTGAGATGTGCTTGTGCTTCTGCAAGAGTGAAATGCAACATAAACTAGCTTTCTCCCATGGTGGAATGATGTTGTTTCAAGATGCACTTGTGCTTGTTGAAGAGGGAAAGCTAGCAAACGCTAGATTTCCTTGATGGTGGAATGATGTTGTTCAAGATGAGCTTATGCTTGTGCAAGAGGCAAAGCTAGCATGTAAAATCTTTCCTCCATGCTAAATTGATGTTGTTCGAGATGCGCTTGTGCTTGTGCAAGAGGGAAAGCTAGCACACACTAGCTTTCCCCCATGGTGGAATGATGTTGTTCGAGATGCACTTCTGCTTCTGCAAGATGGAAAGTTAACACATGCTAGCTTTCCCCCATGTTGGAATGATGTTATTCAAGATGTGATTGCACTAGGGGGAAATCTAGCACATGCTAGATTTCCCCCATATTGAATGATGTTGTTTGAGATGAGCTTGTGCTTGTGCAAGAGGGAAAACTAGCACGCGCTAGTTTTCCCCCATGGTGGGATGATTTTCGATATGCGCTAGTGCTTGTGCAAGAGGAAAAGCTATCATTTTTGAGATGCACTTGTGCTTCTGCAAGATTGAAAGCTAGCATGCGCTAGGTCTCCCCCATGTTGGAATGATGTTATTCGAGATGTGATTGTGCTAGGGGGAAGGCTAGCACATGCTAGCTTTCCTGCACATTGAATGATGTTGTTTGAGATGAGCTTGTGCTTGTGCAAGAGGGAAAACTAGCATGCGCTAGCTTACCCACATGGTCGGATGATTTTCGATATGCAGTAGTGCTTGTGCAAGAGGGAATGCTAGCATCTGCCAGCTTTCCCCCACGGTGGAATGATGTTATCCGAGATCTGTTTCTGCTTTTGCAAGAGGGAAATCCAACATAAACTAGCTTTCCCCCACAGTAGAATGATGTTGTTTCAAGATGCACTTGTGCCTGTCTAAGAGGGAAAGCTAGCACATGCTAGATTTCCTTGATGGTGGAAAGATTATGTTCAACATGAGCTTATGCTTGTGCAAGAGGGAAGACTAGCATGTGCAATCTTTCCTCCATGCTAAAATGGTGTTGTTCGAGATGTGCTTGTGCTTGTGCAAGAGGGAAAGATAGCACACGCTAGCTTATCCCCATGGTGGAATTATGTTGTTCGAGATGCACTTTTTCTTGTGCAAGATGGAAAGATAGCACGCACTAGCTTTCCCCATGTTGGAGTGATGTTATTCGAGATGTGATTGTACTGGGGGAAAGCTAGCACATGCTAGATTTTCTTGATGAATGAATGATGTTGTTCAAGATGAACTTATGCTTGTGCAAGAGGGAATAGTAACATGTGCAAGCTCTGCTCCATGCTAAAATGATGTTGTTCGAGATGTGCTTATGCTTTTGCAAGTGGGAAAACTAGCACGCTCTATCTTTCCCCCATGGTGGAATGTTGTTATTCGATATGTGATTGCGCTAGAGGGAAAGCTAGTACATGCTAGCTTTCCCCCACATTGAATGAAGTTGTTTGAGATGAGTTTATTCTTGTGCAAGAGGGAAAAATAGCATGTGCAAGATTTCCTCCATGCTAAATTGATGTTGTTCGAGATGCAGTTGTGCTTGTGCAAGAGGGAAATCTAGCACGCACTAGCTTTCCCCCATGGTGGAATGACGTTGTTCGAGATGCACTTGTGCTTCTGCAAGATGGATAGCTATCACATGCTAGCTTTCCCCCATATTGGAATGATGTTATTCGAGATGTAATTGCGCTAGGGGGAAATCTAGCACATGCTAGCTTTCCCCCACATTGAATGATGTTTTTTGAGATGAGCTTGTGCTTCTGCAAAAGGGAAAACTAGCACGCACTAGCTTACCCCCATGGTGGGATGATTTTCGAGATGCGCTAGTGCTTGTGCAAGAGGAAAAGCTAGCATTTTCGAGATGAACTCATGCTTCTACAAGATTGAAAGCAAGCACGCGCTAGCTTTCCCCCATGTTGGAATGATGTTATTCGAGATGTGATTGTGCTAGGGGGAAAGCTAGCACATGCTATCTTTTCCGCACATTGAATGATTTTGTTCGAGATGTACTTGTGCTTCTGCAAGAGGGAAATCCAACATAAACTAGCTTTCTCCCACGGTGGAATTATGTTTTTTCAAGATGCACTTGTGCTTGTTCAAGAGGGAAAGCTAGCACACACTAGATTTCCTTGACAGTGGAATGATGTTGTTCAGCATGAGCTTATGCTTGTGCAAGAGGGAAGACTAGCATGTGCAAGCTTTCCTCCATGATAAAATGATGTTGTTCGAGATGCGCTTGCGCTTGTGCAAGAGGAAAAACTATCATGCGTAGGCTTTCCCCTATGGTGGAATGATGTTGTTTGAGATGCACTTGTGCTTCTGTAATATTGAAAGCTAGCACGCACTAGCTTTCCTCGATGTTGGAATGATGTTATTCGAGATGTGATCGTGCTAGGGGGAAATCTAGCACATGTTAGATTTCCCCCACATTGAATGATGTTGTTTGAGATGAGCTCGTGCTTGTACAAGAGTGAAAACTAGCATGCACTAGCTTACCCTCATGGTCGGATGATTTTTGAGATATGCTAGTGCTTGTGCAAAAGGGAAAGCTAGAATGCGCTAGCTTTTCCCCACGGTGGAATGATGTTGTTCAAGATGTGCTTGTGATTTTTCAAGAGGGAAATCCAAAGCTAAACTAGCTTTCCCCTACGGTGGAATGGTCTTGTTTCAAGATGCACTTGTGCTTGTTAAAGAGGAGAGCTAGCACACGCTAGATTTCCTTGATGGTGGAATGATGTTGTTCAAGATGAGCTTATGCTTGTGCAAGAGGGAAAACTAGCATGTGCAAGCAATCCTCCATGCTAAAAGAATTGTTCAACATGCGTTTGTGCTTGTGCAAGAGAGAAAGTTAGCACGTGCTAGCTTTCCCCCATGGTGGAATGATGTTGTTAGAGATGCACTTGTGCTTCTGCAAGATGGAAATCTAGCACGCGCTAGCTGTCCCCCATGTTGGAATGATGTTATTCGAGATGTAATTGTGATAGGGTGAAAGCTATCACATTGGATGATGATGTTTGAGATGAGCTTGTGCTTGTGCTAGGGGGAAAGCTGGCACATGCTAGATTTCCCCCACATTGAATGATGTTGTTTGAGATGAGCTTGTGCTTGTACAAGAGTGAAAACTACCATGTGCTATTTTACCCTCATGGTTGGATGATTTTCAAGATACGATAGTGCTTGTGCAAAAGGGAAAGCTAGCATGCGCTAGCTTTCCCCCATGGTGGAATGATGTTGTTCGAGATGTGCTTGTGCTTTTGCAAGAGGGAAATCCAAAGCTAAACTAGCTTTTCCCCATGGTGGAATGATGTGGTTTCAAGATGCACTTGTGCTTGTTCAAGAGGAAAGCTAGCACATGCTAGATTTCCTTGACGGTGGAATGATGTTATTCAATATGAGCTTATGCTTGTGCAAGAGGGAAGACTAGCATGTGCAAGCTTTCCTCCATGCTAAAAGAATTGTTCAACATGCGCTTGTGCTTGTGAAAGAGAGAAAGCTAGCATGCGCTATCTTTCCCCCATGGTGGAATGATGTTGTGTGAGATGCACTTGTGCTTCTGCAAGATGGAAAGCTAGCACGTGCTAGCGGACCCCATGTTGGAATGATGTGATTCAAGATGTAATTGTGATAGGGGGAAAGCTAGCACATTGAATGATAATGTTTGAGATGAGAATGTGCTTGTGCTAGGGGGAAAGTTATCCCATGCTAGATTTCCCCCACATTGAATGATGTTGTTTGAGATGAGCTTGTGCTTGTGCAAGAGTGAAAACTAGCNTTGTGCTTGTTCAAGAGGAAAGCTAGCACATGCTAGATTTCCTTGACGATGGAATGATGTTGTTCAAGAAGAGCTTATGCTTGTGCAAGAGGGAAGACTAGCATGTGGAAGCTTTCCTCCATGCTAAAAGAATTGTTCGACATGCACTTGTGCTTGTGCAAGAGAGAAAGCTAGCATGCGCTAGCCTTCCCCCATGGAGGAATGATGTTGTTCGAGATGCACTTGTGCTTCTACAAGATGGAAAGCTAGCACATGCTAGCTGTCCCCCATGTTGGAATGATGTTATTTGAGATGTAATTGTGCTAGGGGGAAAGCTAGCACATTGAATGATGTTGTTTGAGATGAGTTTGTGCTTGTGCAAGAGGGAAAACTAGGAAGCGCTAGCTTACCCACATGGTCGGATGATTTTCAAGATGCGCTAGTGCGTGTGCAAGAGGGTAAGCTAACATCTGCTAGCTTTCCCCCACGGTGGAATGATGATGTCCGAGATGTGTTTTTGCTTTTGCAAGAGGGAAATCCAACATAAACTAGCTTTCCCACATGGTGGAATGATGTTGTTTCAAGATGCACTTGTGCCTATTCAATAGGGAAAGCTAGCACACGCTAGATTTCCTTGACGGTGAAATGATGTTGTTCAACATGAGCTTATACTTGTGCAAGAGGGAAGACTAGCATGTGCAAGCTTTCCTCCATGCTAAAATGATGTTGTTCGAGATGCACTTCTGCTTGTGCAAGAGGGAAAGATAGCACGTGCTAGCTTATCCCCATGGTGGAATGATGTTGTTCGAGATGCACTTGTGCTTATACAAGATGGAAAGCTAGCACGTGCTAGCTTTCCCCATGTTGGAATGATGTTATTCTAGATGTGATTGTGCTGGGGGAAGATAGCACATGCTAACTTTCCCCCACATTGAATGGTGTTGTTTGAGATGAGCGTGTGCTTGTTGAAGAGGGAAAACTATTACGCGCTAGCTCACCCCCATGGTGGGATGATTTGTGAGATGCGCTAGTGGTTGTGCAAGAGGGAAAGCCAGTATGCACTAGCTTTCCCCCACGGTGGAATCATGTTGTTCGAGATGTGCTTGTGCTTNAGCTTTCTCCCACGGTGGAATGATGTTGTTTCAAGATGCACTTGTGCTTGTTCAAGAGGGAAAGCTAGCACACGCTAGATTTCCTTGATGGTGGAATGATGTTCTTCAAGATGATCTTATGTTTGTGCAAGAGGCAAGACTAGTATGTGCAAGCTTTCCTCCATGCTAAATTGATGTTGTTTGAGATGCGCTTGTGCTTGTGCAAGAGGGAAAGGTAGCACACGCTAGCTTTTCCCCATGGTGGAATGATGTTGTTCGAGATGCACTTGTGCTTATGCAAGATGGAAATCTAGCACGCGCTAGCTTTCCCCCATGTTGGAATGATGTTATTCGAGATGTGATTGCGCTAGGGGGAAATCTAACACATGCTAGCTTTCCCCCACATTGAATGATGTTGTTTGAGATGAGCTTGTGCTTCTGCAAAAGGGAAAACTAGCACGCGCTAACCTACCCCCATGGTGGGATAATTTTCGAGATGCACTTGTGCTTCTGCAAGATTGAAAGGTAGCATTCGCTAGCTTTCCCCCATGTTGGAATGATGTTATTCGAGATGTGATTGTGCTAGGGGTAAAGCTAGCATGGTAGCTTTCCCCACATTGAATGATGTTATTCAAGATGAGCTTATGCTTGTGCAAGAAGGAAGGCTATCATGTGCAAGCGTTCCTCGATTCTAAAATGATGTTGTTTGAGATGCACTTGTGCTTATGCAAGAGGGAAAGATAGCACGTGTTAGCTTATCCCCATGGTGGAATGATGTTGTTCGAGATGCACTTGTGCTTATGCAAGATGGAAAGCTAGCATGTGCTAGTTTTCCCCATGTTGGAATGATGTTATTCGAGATGTGCTTGTGCTAGGGGAAAGCTAGCACATGCTAGCTTTCCCTCACATTGAATGGTGTTGTTTGAGATGAGCTTGTGCTTGTTGAAGAGGGAAAACTAGCACGCGCTAGCTTACCCCCATGGTGGGATGATTTTCGAGATGTGCTAGTGCTTGTGCAAGAGGGAAAGCCAGCATGCGCTAGCTTTCCCCCATAGTGGAATCATGTTGTTTGAGATGTGCTTGTGATTTTGCAAGAGGGAAATCCAACATAAACTAGCTTTCTCCCACAATGGAATGATGTTGTTCGAGATGTGCTTGTGCTTGTTCATGAGGGAAATCTAGCACACACTAGATTTCCTTGATGGTGGAATGATGTTGTTCAAGATGAGCTTATGCTTGTGCAAGAGGGAAGACTAGCATGTGCAAGCTTTCCTTCATGATAAAATGATGTTGTTCGAGATGCTCTTGTGCAAGAGGCAAAGCTATCATGCACTAGCTTTCCCCCATGGTGGAATGATGTTGTTCGATATGCACTTGTGCTTCTGTAAGATTGAAAGCTAGTACGCACTAGCTTTCCCCCATGTTGGAATGATGTTATTCGAGATGTGATTGTGCTAGGGGGAAAGCTAGCACATGCTAGATTTCCCCCACATTGAATGATGTTGTTTGAGATGAGCTTGTGCTTGTGCAAGAGTGAAAACTAGCATGCGCTAGCTTACCCTCATGGTCGGATGATTTTCAAGATATGCTAGTGCTTGTGCAAGAGGAAAAGATAGCATGCGCTAGCTTTCACCCACGGTGGAATGATGTTGTTCGAGATGTGCTTGTGCTTCTGCAAGAGGGAAATCCAACATAAACTAGATTTCTCCCATGGTGGAATGATGTTGTTTCAAGATGCACTTGTGCTTGTTCATGAGGTAAAGCTAGCACAGGCTAGATTTCCTTGATGGTGGAATGATGTTGTTCAAGATGAGCTTATGCTTGTGCAAGAGGGAAGACTAGCATGTGAAATATTTCCTCCATGATAAATTGATGTTGTTCGAGATGCACTTGCGCTTGTGCAAGAGGGAAAGCTATCACGTGCTAGCTTTCCCCCATGGTGGAATGATGTTGTTCGAGATGCACTTGTGCTTCTGTAAGATTGAAAGCTAGCACATGCTAGCTTTCCCCCATTTTGGAATGATGTTATTCGAGATGTGATTGTGCTAGGGGGAAAGCTAGCACATGCTAGATTTCCCCCACATTGAATGATGTTGTTTGAGATGAGCTTGTATGCAAGAGGGAAAATTAGCACGCGCTAGCTTACCCCCATGGTGGGATGATTTTTGAGATGCGCTAATGCCTGTGCAAGAGGGAAAGATAGCATGCGCTAGCTTTCCCCCATGGTGGAACGATGTTGTTCGAGATGTGCTTGTGCTTTAGCAAGAAGGAAATCCAACATAATATAGCTTTCCCCCAGTGTGAAATGATGTTGTTTCAATATGCACTTGTGCTTGTTCAAAGAGGGAAAGCTACCACACGCTAGATTTCCTTCACGGTGGAATGATGTTCAAGATGAGCTTATGCTTGTGCAAGAGGGAAGAATAGCATGTGTAAGCTTTCCTCCATGCTAAAATGATGTTGTTCGAGATGTGCTTGTGCTTGTGCAAGAGGGAAAGCTAGGACGTGCTAACTTTCCCCCATCGTGGAATGATGTTTTCCGAGATGCACTTGTGATTGCGCAATAGGAAAAGCTAGCAAACAATAGTTGCATGCCATGGTTGAATGATGCTAGCTCTACTCTATGGTGGAATGATGTTGTTGGAGATGCATTTGTTCTTATGCAAGAGGGAAAGCTAACACATGCTAGCTTTCCCTCATGGTGGAATAATGTTTTTCGAGATGCACCTGTGTTTGTGCAAGAGGAAAAGCTAGCACGCACTACCTTTCCCTGACGGTGGAATGTTGTTTGATATGCATCATTGCTTGTGCAAGAGGGAAAGATAGCTTTCTCCTACAGTCAAATGATTTTATCCGATATGTGTTTATATTTGTGTAAGACAAAAAGTTAACATGCGTTAGCTTTCCCCCTCAATGGAATGAGGTTGTTCTAGATGCGCTTGTGGTTGTGCAAGTGGGAAAGCTAGCATGTCTACCATGGTGGAATGATGTTCAAGGTGATTTTGGGATTGTGCAGGATGAAAAGTTAGCACACGCTAGCTTTTCTTTACGGTAGAATGATTTTGTTCAAAATGCACTTGTACTTCTGCGAGAGGGAAAGCTAGCACTCACTAGCTTTCCCTTAGGGTTGAATGATGTTGTTTGAGATTCATTTATGCTTGTGCAAGAGGGAAGGATAACATGCACGGACTTTCCTCCATGTTGGAATGATGTTGTTTGAGATGCGTTTCTGCTTGTGCAAGAGGGAAAGTTAGCACACGCTAACTTTTTCCTATGCTAGAATGATGTTCGAGATGCAATTGTGCTTGTGCAATATGGAAAGATAGCACGTGCTAGATTTTCCCTACACCGTAGCTTTCCCCCATGGTGGAATGATGTTGTTTGAGATGCATTTGTGCTTGTGCAAGAGGGAATGCTAGCATGTGCTAGCTTTCCCCCATGGTGGAATAAAATTGTTTGATATGCACCTGTGCTTGTGCAAAAGGGAAAGCTAGTATGTGTTAGTTTTCCCCCATGGTGCAATGATGTTGTCCAAGATGTGTTTGTGCAAGATGGAAAACTAGCACGCATTAGATTTCCCCCATGCTGAAATAACATTGTTTTAGATGTGCTAGTTGTTGTGAAAAACATAAAGCTAGCACGTGCTATCTTTCCCCCATGATGGAATGATGTTCGAGATGTGTTTGTGCTTGTTCATGAGGAAAATTTAGCACATGCTAGTTTTTACTTATGATGGAATGATGTTGTTTGAGATTCACTTGTGCTTGTGTAATAGGGAAGCTAGCACACACTAGCTTTCCTTGAAGGTGGAATGATGTTCTTTGATATGTGCTTGTGCCAGAGGGAATACTAGCATGCACTAGATTTACTCCAAGGTGGAATGATGTTGTTTGATATACACTTGTTCTTGTGCAAGAGGGAAAGCTAGCACACGCTAGATTTCCCCCACGATAGAATGATGTTGTCCGAGATGTGCTTGTGCAAGACAAGAAGCTAGCACGCATTAGCTTTCTTCCATTGTGGAATGATGTTGTTCTAGATGCTCTTCTAGTTATGCACAAGGGAAAACTAGCACGTGCTAGCTTTCCCCCATGGTGAAATGATGTTTGAAATGCATCTGTACTTGTCCAAGAGGAAAAGTTAGCACACACTAGATTTTTTTTACAGTGGAATTATGTTGTTTGAGATGTGTTTGTACTTGTGCGAGAGGAAAATTTAGCACGTGTTAACTTTCCCTTATGCTAGAATGATGTTTGAGATGAAATTGTGCTTGTGCAAGAGGGAAATATAGCACGTGCTAGATTTTCCCTACACGCTAGCTTTCCCCCATGCTGGAAAGATGTTGTTTGAGATGCACTTGTGCTTGTGCAAGAGGGAAAGCTAGCATGTGCTAGCTTTCCACCCCGGTGGAATGATATTGTTTGATATGCACTTGTGCTTATGCAAAAGGGAAAGTTATTACGTGCTATTTTTCCCCCACGATGGAATGATGTTGTTCGAGATGTGCTTGTGCAAAATGAAAAAGATAGCATGCGTTAGCTTTCCCCCACACTAAAATAATGTTGTTTTAGATACGCTTGTGATTGTGCAAAACAAAAAATTGGCACGTGCTAGCTTTCCCCCCCGATGGAAAGATGTTCGAGATGTGTTTGTGCTTGTCCATGAGGGAAAGTTATCACATGCTAGTTTTTACATACGGTGGAATGATGTTGTTCGAGATGCACTTGTGCTTGTGTAATAGGGAAACTAGCACACACTAGCTTTCCCCGAAGGTGGAATGATGTTCTTTGATATGTGCTTGTGCTAGAGGGAAAACTAGCATGCACGAGTATAAGGTGGAATGATGTTGTTTGATATGCACTTGTTCTTGTGAAAGAGGGAAAGCTAGCACTTGTTCTTGTTATTCCATGGTGGGATGATGTTGTTTTATATGCATTTGTGCTTGTGCACAAGGGAAAACTAGCACATGCTAGCTTTCGAAACCCCATGGTGAAATGATGTTCGAGATGCATTTATGCTTGTCCAAGAGGGAAAGTTAGCAGACACTAGCTTTTCCTTACAGTGGAATTATGTTGTTTGAGATGTGTTTGTACTTGTGTGTGAGCGAAAGTTAGCATGTGTTAAGTTTACCCTAGGCTAGAATGATGTTTGAGATGTGTTTGTTCTTGTGCAAGAGGGAAATATAGCACGTGCTAGCTTTCCCCTACATGTGCACTTTCCACCATGGTGGAATGATGTTGTTTGAGATGCACTTGTGCTTGTGCAAGAGGGAAATCTAGCACGTGCTAGCTTTCAACCTAGATGGAATGATATTGTTTGATATACACTTGTTCTTGTGCAAAAGGGAAAGCTAGTATGCTCTAGCTTTCCACTAGTGGAATGATGTTGCTCAAAATGTGCTTGTGCTTGTGCAAAAGTGAAAGTTAGCACGTGCTACCTTTTCACCACCGTGGAATGGTGTTGTTTGAGACGTCGTTTTATCTAGAGAGAGCAAAGAAGATCTATGACTATGAAAGAATAATTGTATTTAAATATGACATTGTCATAAGATTTACACTCGTTCCTTCCTTAGATGGAAATTGAGAAGTAGTTAGTTTTCTTTCACTATATAATGTTGTTGTTGGCAATGCACTTCTGCTAGAAGGAAAGCTAGTGGGTGCTAGTTTTCCTCAATGGAACAATCAAAATAATGCAATTTATGTTCTAGTAATATCTTTGTTCAAATGATTGTCATGATTCTTGTTCATTTTGTTACAAGTACAATGTCACAAGAAATGATAATATTTATAAATTTATGTTGTCTTCAATAATTTCAAGTTGTGGTAATAGTTTTTTATTTTTATTTTCAGAAAACATGGACTATGAAGCGAGTGAAATTTCAAAGGAATTATCCAAGAAAAAAGAAAAATCGCGGAAGAAAAAAGAAAAATTATGGAATACGCCAACACAATATTCTTTAAATGGTATGGCAGTTTCAAAATAGGTTTAAACATCGTTACAAATGGTTAGACAATATGCTAGTATATTAATGTTGATTGAAGAATTTTGAGCTATTGTTTTTCTTGTAAAAAGGTTGTGTATGATATGGACTTCCATGTTGTGAATATGTATGAAATGGGATGTTATATAAAACAATTGTATTTTTTAATTCTTGTTCTTTCAATTCTTTTGAAATTATTGTAATATTATATTTTACAATATTTTCATATGATAAGAACTACAGTGCAAGTGAAATTCAAACAAAAACATCAAGGAAAAAAGTTAATGCAAATATGACCCATCACAAGTATTATGTTCGTATGACATTTTAAATTCTAACTTATACTCATTTACAAATAATTAGATAATATTCATATGCAATTTGATACTAGATGAATTTTGTTATGTCATTATGTGGGTAGCTTGCATAGGACATAAATGTATTTGTTCTTGTGCATGTAAATGAAAAAATGATATATTATAAGGCTCTTTAGTAGTGTTTGATATTGCATGTTTTTTTCCATCCATTTGAAATTATAGACATTTTTTTAACTATCGTTTTTAGAAACTATGGAATGTAGCGCATCTGAAATTCCATGTAAAGCATTGATGAAAAAAAGGAAAACAACTGATACACAAATGATTCCTCCTCCAATTGGTATTTTTTTTTTTATTATTATTTATACTCCTTTAAAAATGGTTAGATTAGATGGTCCTTTCAAAATTTGATAGAAAAATGTATGATAAAATTTGTAATTATAATTTCATTGTGATTTATGATAACAATTTCTTATTATTGTTTTCAGAGTCCCTCGACTCCAAAGCAAGCAAAATTCTACAACCTTCATCCAGAAAACAGAAAACTCATGCCACTTAAATTGCAGTTTCAACAACAATTTCGACTTCTCCTTTTGAAATGATAAGAAAGTACAATACATCCAATAACTATGACTTTGTGGATGATTGGTATGTTCAAATAGAAACACCCATGAATATGTTTCCGGATATGTATCTATTTGGATCCATAGATGGAAAAGATCCAGATATATTGGGAATAATTGTGAATTTCTATGCTCACAATGAGAGTCACATCGATTTTCAGTTGGAGGTTATTAAAGAAAGTGAAGTAAAATTGGTTTCTTGTCAAGTGGAGTACACCAAATTTAGACCAGATTTGATTGAAGCTTTAAATAGGGAGTTCCCAAATACAATACAAAATTCAATGTTCAAGTTGGATAGTTATGAAAGCTTTATTAAATCTGGTTTAAAAAGATGCATAGATCTTTTAGAATGTATCATTGTTGTTCTAAAATACCGCTATTTGAGATGTAAACAAACATCATCTGTGCTTCTTTATTTGCAGCAAAAGGGTAAACTATCTAACAAAATACCAGATGATAAACTAGATGCTCAATTACTTGCTTTGAGAAGACTATGTTTAAGTAACTTGGAAGAAAACATTGTAGAAAGTGATTTCAAACCTGCTACAGATTTTCAGAAAGCTAGGAAAGTTGAATCTGTATCGTCCTCCTCGTTACGACAACAACTCTGATAATAGGTGCAAATTTTTTTTTGTTTTTAAAAGTGTGTGCGCGCGTGTAAAAAGGAAACAGACACACTTGATTCTACGTCGCCACCCAATGACTAACAAGGCACAACCATGATGATCACAACAAGAAGACATAAGGCACACAACAAGTAACTACAAGCATTAAACAACCATAGACATAAGGCGCACAACAAGTAACTGCAAGCATTAAACGACCATAGACATAAGGCGCACAACAAGTAACTGCAAGCATTAAACGACATACTGTGTTATGTACAGTACAAACACAGATGGAAGAATCCATAGTAGTAGATTTTACTATTTCTGCACAGGAAAGCAGGGCGTTTAATCTTAGTTCTCTGCTCCGGAGAGAGAGAATGTCAGATAGGCTCCTGGCCGACTGCTCAGGCAGAAACTAGTAATCTCTATTAGAAGGTCGCAGTGGTGGGAACTTTGCCTTTAAAGAGCACGAGACTACCGATACGACCTTAGATGTGTGTCACAAGAGTGGAACCCTACCTTTAAAGGGCCCAAGACTCTTGATACGGCACTGGATTCTTTACACAGAAAATAATCACACACACAGACCTATACAGAGCAACTAGCTTTATCAGATCAAAGAGTCTGATATCATACAACTGTGAGTTTGGACAATTCCAATTATAGTACTAACCCTGAAATTAATTAACAATCTCAATACATCCTATATGTTACATATACCATAAAATTACAATAACATTATCCACAACAACATCACATTTTATATTGTCATAACCTTTAGCATTAACATTAAACATTTCAGTACATAATCATTACCATAAAACAGTGATAACCTTAGCATTAACAATGCCATAAGCACACCTTCCACATTACATTACGTCGATCATTACCCTAAGCATTAACATTAACTTAAACCTTATATTATATTAGTTTTATCATGAACAATAATAGCTTGAAGGTTAGCATTACCCTCGATATTGGCTTCCACCATAACATTCATTGCAGCTCCAATTACTCCACATAAATCCAATTAGTATACAGTTACCCCACGATAAAATTTCAAAACATAAAACATCCCATTTTATAATACACAAACATTAACCTTACCCTAAGCATTTAACATGAAGCATTACAATACATGATTCTTCCGTTGCGCGCAAGTCTCATTCATCAGGAAACATGTCATTCAATTCTTAAATAATCATGGGCGCCAGAATAAGTAAGTTTAAGCCATCATTAGAAATAACTATATAAAAACTAAATATCTAGATCCACCATCTATTACATAAATCCTCAATGCTTAAAAACTAAATCTATGTCAATAATTCACTACATACTAACCACTGCTCAAGTAGCGATAACTAAACCATCGGTATTGCATCCATAAGGCCATAAGGTGCCATCCAAAACAAAACTAAATATACATCAATAAGCCAGTCGGAACTTCGCCAAGGTTAGCATGTAAGTAACATCAACTGTAGGCTAACTAGCTTGGCTAAAAGTAAAAAAAAAAGAGCCATTAGCGATTGGACACTAAATGCAACCAGTTTTAGCAAGGTTAAATGCAACCCATCCTTAATCCAACGTTCCTTCCAACTAGTCATTACTTTTGATGACCATAGCATCTATATCAACTAGAATGTTGCCATTAAATGTACAATTAAGAAATCACAAGACCCTTATCGCAAGCAACTAATAATGCATTCTCAATCATAGATCAATCAACAAGTCTGGAAATTGCAATATAGTCAATATTCACCAATCAACTGTAATCATTACACCTTCAAATTGGGCATTCTAATTTAACCATGTTCTCATCTACTAGCTATTAACGTTAATTGAAACATCAGCCAAATAAAGTAGCTTGCTATTAATACATACTAACTAATATAAAGTAGTTGTTGTTATGAAAAGTTAACTAATACAAGACAGATTACCCTTATTAAATAAAGTTGATTGCTATCATTAACCAAATAATTGAATTGCTAATTCAGAAAACATTACCGACAAGATAAATAACATCATATAAAACAAGATCCATACGAGCTTCAGGAAACATAATAGTGGAACACCATCTTTATGAAAATTTATATGCCGAAACAACAACAACATCTAAAACCTAATCATTTAAGCAGTGGAAGAGGGTTACCCGATCAGAAACGTGGTCAAGATGTAAAGGGAGGTAATAGGATTCCGGCTCAGGATGTCAGACATCAAAAGGTGCAGTCACTTTTTCGTTGACACGGAAAATACCTCACGTACAGCAAGATCAAGACATGTAATATATAAAACACCCACAGTCATATAAAAATGCCCACTGTCATATATAATACGCCCACAGTGATATAAAACGCCCCCATTAAAATTAAAAACACCCACTAAAATATAAAAATGCCCCTATAATATATAATACAACCACAGTGATATAAAACGCCCCCATTCATATTAAAAACACCCACTGAAATATAAAAACACCCCTGTAATATATAATACATCCACAGTGATATAAAACGCCGACTGAAATATAAAAATGCCTCTGTAATATATAATACAGCCACCGTGATATAAAACGCCCCCATTCATATTAAAAACGCCCACTGAAATATAAAAACGCCCCAGTAATATATAATACAGCCACAGTGATATAAAACGCTCCCATTAATTAAAAAACGCCCACTGAAATAAAAAAAACGCACACTGTAATACATAAATGCCCACAGTGATACCAACACAGTCATAAATGTAGGAAATGGTACGTAAAATGCAGGATTAAGTGGTCGAAATTCATGTGGGTATCCTCCATAAATCGCAGAGATATACAACAGAATAAAATGCAGAGTTAGATTTATCTCTTTCAAGCAAAAAAAAAATGCAGACAACAAAAACGCAAGGCACAGTAGGAGATCGCACAGATCCAAGGAAGTTCGGCAATGCCGAGATCATAAAATTCTTTTATCTAAAACTGACATGCAATAGCAGAGTAAGAAGAAATATTTTTATAACTATCACATAATTACAATCGCCGAAGAGCAAGGCAAGAAAACCAATTAATCCAGCGAGAACCCAAGCAGATTGAAGTTAAGTATTTTTCATCTCCCAATGCCAATACAAAAATGCTGATAACAATAAGAGAGGGCTAAGGTCCTAATACCTTCTATCATGCAAATGAAAAACATACCGTTGCCTTAAATCCCACCCCGAATGATGACCGTGCGCTCCATGTCACTCCTGCTCCGTGCCGCTCCCTCTCGCCGACCATTGAGACTACACCGATACCTCCCAACCAATCGCTAGGGGTACTCTGCTTCCCCCTTAGCCCCCCAAGCTGCAAAGGGGCCACACACAATCCAGATGGTTCGTCTAGCTTCCCAGCTCGCCTCGCAAGGCCGATCTACCACTCCTATCCAAGCTGGAAAATCCCAACTCTCTACAAGTAATCAGTCAAGTCACAATTCTGGCAGCTTAACGTTACGCTAACAACCGATCCCCTTCTTCCTCATCTTCCCTTTATTTTATAGAGTTTTTAGAACCTCCAAATTTCCGTAAATCACATTTAAATTAAGATTTAATAAAAATCTCCTAAATATTCTCATTCGCACAAGTGTCGTCCATCCCCCTCTTTCCTCCAATAATTATTTTCTTTAAATTATTAATTTACTCATTTCCCTCACCCACCTAGAGTTGCTCCTAAATTTCCTCCTAGGTGTTCCTAGATCCCCTTACATGTTTTAAATAATTTCCCTAAAAATGAAGTTACTAAATTAGCTCATATTAGAAGGTTCTTAATTTCAGATTTCTTACTATGCTGACCTCGCTTTTTACCATAAGTTCCCAACTTTCCTTTATTATGCTTCCTCCAATCCTTAGTTTCCTAATTTTTATTATCCCCTTCTTTCCCCTTTTTATTAGAGCCAAAATGGAAGTTGCATTATTTACTCTTTTCCCTTTATTATTAATTTAAAATCTTTTCATACTTCCACAAGTTAAATAATTTGTTTCTTCTTTACAATTTAAAACCATGGATTTTTAATTAAATTATTACTCTCTTCATTTTACCCCATAAATTTATGAAGACTAAAACTATTACTTAAGTGGTTTTTAGTCCAAATTTTTATTTTTATTTTTATAGGGTCTTTTTCTTAAGGTTAAACAAAATTTTACCCTAGAGAAGTTTTAGACTTAGATTTAGATTATGAACTGGGCAACAATTATTTAGGGAGGTTGTTTAAGAATTTCTTAATGAGTTAAAAGTCGTAGGGCCATCTAGGTTTGTTCCTTCATCAACATCGATGCGACGTGCCTTTTAGGACGCACCACGTGCTCCAAGGGTGCCACTCGCCTTGTTTGTTTCTTTTGCGCGACGTGCCCTTCAAGATGCACCACATTCTCCAAGGGTGCCACTCGCTAAATTATGTTTCTTTCACGCAACGTGCCCTTCAGGATGCACCACGTGCTCCAAGGGTGCCACTTGCTAACTTATGTTTCTTTCGTGCGACGTGCCCTTCTGGATGCACCACATGCTCCAAGGGTGCCACTCACCAACTTGACTGATTGGTAGACATATATAACCCCTGGAGTCAACACTCCGCCAGGTGAACTTATGCGAGACTAAGGGCTCTAAGGAACAAGGCCCCCGCCTTATTGCATGCCCCTTAGAATCATCGTGAGTGACTATCGCAGTCTACCCTCACAACATCGTGGATTCCTCTCGAACTAGGTAATTGTTAACCTACAGTTCGAGCCACGACGAGAGTGCTAGTAGGCTGTGGCAGGGCTGCTATCCACACCTCTCCCTCAACTTCTCTGGAAATCATGTGTGACCCCTTTACTCCATATGTGAGTCTGGTCGACAAGCTATCGCCAGCCTGCATCATCAACAATCGTGTCAGAACATGTCAACGTCAATCATCAAATCAATGAAATATCACAGTAAATAAATCAACCCAAATAGCACACTCCCTGACTCAATTCGGAGTCCAAGGGGTTCCATTGATTCCTCTGCATCCTCAAGGTCCAAAACCCTACACACTCAATAAAAGTGAGTCAATAGCACCTGTCTATGTCAAAGAAGTAAAACATCATGTCATCTATCATAACGCATCATAATCAAGGATAAATGTTTTAATATCATAAAGTCCAGA